>JANITX010180207.1:1288-11760 GCA_027564395.1 Erythroxylum ulei
TGATTTATGATTAAGGAGATTAATAAGATGTTCCAAACTCTGAAGAAATTTTGAACTCATTCAAGTATTTCTTGAAGGTATTGTAAAAAAGTTAGGAGCGAATAAAGTGCTAGAGAGATAAGAGACCATTGTTCGACTGAGCACCTTGATGTTTTTTGACATGAAATCCTTCAGAAATTGGGAACTGGGGGGTGGGAGGATGGTGTTTTAGTTCTTCTCTCTTCCATTAATAATGGTTTTCGTTAACAGTGGCAGCATGACTAATCACTTCCCCATCCATTTCTTAACATGGTTGCAGTGAGCATCCATTGGCAAAAGCAATAGTGGAGTAGCACGCCATTTCCATTTCTTGATGTCTCAGAGTTTTTGGCTCTTCTTTGAAGAGGTGTTAAATGCTTGATAGATGGAAGACATATTCTAGTCAGTTTTTCGGTGTACAATATAGGTGTTTTTGGGTGCATCAATTAAAAAAAGATATTTTTTGACCCCTGGGGTACTCATAGCTGTATATTATGTCCTGATAGGTTGGCAATCGAAAGCTATTGACTGAAAGTGGAATTGCCATTCCAACATCTGTAGAAGATTTTGTAATTGAACTTGAAGAAAGTGCAGAAACCAACCTAGTTGGCATTTTAAGAGTTGCAGACCACTAAAAAGAGAAGCTGCTATATTCATAGAAGGCCCTTACAAAATGGGTGTCAAACCAGTTATGGTGACCGGCGATAATTGGAGGATTGCTCAAGCTATTGCTAAGGAGGTTTGTAGTTTCTCTTAGTACTTTTATCAAATTCAGATCATAACATAAATTTGGTACATGCAAGCCTTACAATGACAATGACATAAAGAATCGTCTTAAAGAATTCAAGAATAGTTAGATGAGTTAGTTGTTAGATGGTAGTTAGGAGTTGTTATAAATGTTAAGTCAAAATGACTTCACGTCTAATAATTTTGATGACATTCAAATAATAATAATATTAGAAATAATATATGTGTTAAGTGTGAAGGAAAGTGAGACGGAAGCAGAAACTAAGACAAAGCAGACACTGAAGCGAAAGTAAGATGAAATAAAGTGAGACAAAAGCGGAAGCAATACTAAGACGAAGCGGAAGCAAAAGTAAGACGAAGGGGAAGCAAAACTAAGACGAAGCAGAAGAAAAAGTAAGACGAAGCGGAAGCAAAAGTAAGACAAAGCGGAAGAAAAAGTAAGATGAAGCTGAAGCAAAAGTGAGACGAAAGAAACTAAGATGGAAGAAAAACTAAGACGATGACTCGATACTACGTCGAACGGTTAATTAGTTTAAGTTAGTTACAGAACTCAACTGAATAACTGCTTCTTCAAAGATCAAGAAACAAGAAGAAAGAAGCGGTTATCAAGAAGTAGTTGAAGATCAAGGCTATAAATACAAGTCGGAGTTGAAGACTGTAAAAGTTAGAGTTTTTAAAGTTAGCGATTTTGAGTTAGCAATTTGAGATACTTATCTTAAAGTTCTTAAACACTGTATTTGTGCAAAACACTAGAGCTATCATTTCTGTAACAAAGCTCGCAACATCTTTCTTATAAGAGAGAGGAAAAGCTGAGAGCCTGAAGAGGCTAGGTGAGAAAAATAATACTTGGTGTAAAAGACCTGAAGAGGCTCTGTGGAAAGAATACTTGTACATTTGAGAAGAATAGTGAAATCTCAAAAAGGATTCTGAGAATTGGACGTAGCCCAGGATTTGGGGTGAACTAGGATAAAATCGCTGTGTTTACTCTCTAACTCTCAAATTTTAATTTCTATTGTTTTATACAAGTATATAGAAGCTAATTGCAATACTTTGAGATCTTTACTTAATAGCTTTGAAAAAGCAAGTTTTCAAAGAAATATAAGGGGACTATATTAACGAAAAAGGTACATAATTCAGCCCCCCTTCTTGTGTAACTTGTATAGTGTCTATACTAACTTGTGATTTACTTTAATTGGTATCAGAGCTCGGTGTCCAAGAATCACCGTTACAAAGTGTGGTTAAAGATCCATGGCAGAATCACACGTTTATATAGCTGAAGGCACCTCTGTCACTAGACCTCCTGCATTCAATGGTGAAGATTACCATTACTGGAAAGACAGGATGCGACTCTTCATTGAATCTACTCAAATTGATCTTTGGGATACTATAGAGAATGGACCGTATACACTGGTAGATGATGAAGGAAATGTTATTCCACGAATCAAATGGTCAGCAGATCAAAAAGAAAAATTCCAATTAAATTCAAAGGACAAGTTCTTTCTAAGTTGTGCCCTAAGCAGAAGTGAGTACGATAAAGTTCATGGATGCTACACTGCAAAGGAGATGTGGGATACTCTATCCATCGCACACGAAGGCACCAACCAAGTAAAGAAATCCAAGATAAGCATTCCACCAGTATGAGCTGTTTAAGATGAAGGAAGAAGAGTCTATCGATCAGATGTTTGGATGATTTCAAACTATCGTCAATGGACTTAAAGCTATCGAGAGAGTCTCTGATACTTGCTTAATTGTTGATATTTTTAATTATTTACCCTTAGCAATTAATGGTACAAAAATGTTTAAGATACTCACTTTAATTCATATTTGATTTTAGGTACAATTTGGGAGTAAAGAAATTAAAGTGAGTCCAAAGTACCTCATTTGAGATATTTTTCGAAGATTTATTTTTGCTTATTTTCATGAAGCAAGAAGAAGAAGCCCAAGTCAAAAACGACGCAGCGTGGAAGAACAACAAAACAAGAGCAACAAAATTAAATTGTCAAATTAAATGAGCTACATGGCGACAGACACACAAGCCAGCACAGAGGGAAATAAGAGAGCAAATTTAAATTGATAGTATGGAGGATTTCAAGGCTTTAATTGTGTAATCAATCAGCTATGTGAGCAAATTACAAGAGAGTGAAACGCAGCTGGAGGAGAGGACATACCACAGTAGAAAGCAACAGACGTGGACCAAGGGATTTTGCTCCGAAAATTAAATCAACACAAGAGGCTACACTAGAGGGTCCCATGAATTAGCTACAAAAGGAGAACAAATTGAAATGTGAGGGGCATAAAAAGCAACAAAGACATGAAGTCGCAATTAATTAGCTACAGAAGGGGCACGCATGAGAAAAGGAAGTGTCTGCGTTTTGAGGGCACAGTGAGACAATATAAATCAAGCAACCAGTAGCTACGGAGGGGATCGAACAGCAGGGGAGTGCGGCGCTTGAAGAATAAAATAGTAGAGAATAAATAGAGGACAGTAGTGCTGAAATGAAAAATTACGCAGGAGCTGTGAGGCGCAAACAAAGAAGAATCAACGTAGAGGGAGATAGCGCGGACGCTTGCAGCTGGCGCAGGAAGGCTGGAGCTTGTGTCTTCGGTGCAGCTTGCCATTTAATTGTCAAATTAGCTACAGTAAAAGAGGAACAGTGAAGAGCAAGTAGTCAATAGTGGGCATGGAGAGTAAACCCCAAGGTTTATGTGTCAAATCAATGGAATAGTGAACAGTGAGAATAGAAGGGGTATTTGAGTAGGGACCTTGGATGGGGCTGAAGTATTTTCTTGGGAAAGACCCATGAAGAGCTAAACGTCCCGACGTCAGTTTGGAGGTAAAATCGACGCCGACAACCTGGGTTAAGTATTATTTTAATTATTTTGATGTTTCGTTCTCTCATTAGGAATTGATTGTGTTATCCGATTTTAACTGATTTGGGTTTTGTGTATGGATAATCAAATTTTCGTTATTATTCGGTTATTTGTGTATGAACCCATTGGGTATTGTGATTTGATAATTTTAATGCATTCATTGGATTGTTAATTACAAAACCCATTGCTAGAATTTCGATATAATCCATAATTGTTATATTGAAATTCATGTGTAGCAACTAATGATTTGTAATCATTAGGGATAATATGACCTAGGTTAAATGACATATCGTATGTGGTTGTTGCCTTGATTAATTGGTTTTCCTAATTCGTAATGCTACTGCCTAATTAAATCTAGAGATCGTATCCTAGGTTGTTTGGTAGTTAGGTTCAATTAATGATCGTATCTTGATTAAACAAAACCTAAGGAAAAACTCGGGTTAATTTTTAACCCACGATTAATAATTGTTATGAGAGGTTAAAGAACAACAAATTAATAAAATATACTTAGTCAGGGCTTAGGCCGAGATTGTACCAAAGAACCGGGTCCCTACCAAATTCCCCACATGTATCATTCTTGCATGTTTTCTTTAATTTGTTTTTATTAGTTAGTTTTATTTTATTTTCTTCTTTAAAAATCCAAACCCCCAATTAGTGTAAACACCAATTAATTTCATTTCATAAACTTTTCACACACTCTCTGTGGGATCGACCTAGACTCGCCACTACTATAGTAATAGTCTAGTTATTTTAATTTTGATTAACGTTACGACGCGCGGTCAAATTTTTGCATCATTGCCGGGGAGTGCGGTGTTTTACTTTTTGTTTGTGATTTATTTGGTGTTTTGTATATATTTGTTCGTGATTAATTTTTTTTTTCTGTTATTTTATGATCTTTTTTTTTATTTCGTGTTAACAAAAAAATCGATATGGACGGATGTAATTTGTTTTATAATTCATATTCTCATTCCTATAACAATGTTTGGACTGATCAACCTAATTTTTGTTATGGATGGAATAATCATCAGAATTACTTCTATGATGGTTTGCAGGACACATAATAATTCTTGTATAGGCTAGAAGCTTCCTATCACAACTCTGGTCCATCTCTGAAAGAGTTGATGTTGCAATTGTAGGAGAATACTTTACAATTCCAAAAGGATGGATGGCAATTTCTAGAAAATATATGTTCTAGCGCCCAAGATCCGGAGAGCATAATTAACGTGCATCTTTAGAAGAACATAAGGATGGATGCAACATAATTCACTTGCATCTTTATAAGAACTTGTTAATACTATAGCTGCTAACAATTTACAATTTCAACAAGACATGCAGCAATTTCAACATGATATGCAATAGGAAATGCAAGAATTCTGACAAGAGACAAAAGCACACCAACAGAGGATGGAAAACCTAATAGGTCAGATGGCAATAATCCTTGATCACCTAGAATCGCAACGAGAAGAGGCGCGGCCGTATCAACCTGAGCTGTATCCAATTGAAATCTGTGCAGAAAATATACAAAGTGATGAGGATCTTGAGAATTTTGAGGTCAACCCTCAGTGAATTGTTTGTGTCGAAGAAGTTGAGAATAAGCTCGAAGCCGCAAAGAACATATCTTTCAGCTCGGAGGTTTGTACTGAGTCTATGATTATTTTTTAGACTAAATTTTTACCTTTACATTACAGATTAGAGGAGTTAAATGAAGAATAAAAAGGTGAGGAGACGTTCGAAATATTTCCGAAATGTATGGACTCAGTCAAAATTGAGAAGCTGAGGATGGACTTAGTCAAAATTGAGAAGCTGAGGATACGGAAGATACTGAAGGAGGATGATGATCGACTAACAATGTTCAAATGAGATAACGTCCTCTTGAAAACATGCTTAGGCTATCACGGTTGAAAACAAATTTTCGGGGAGTGTAATCCACTAAGTTTTCACTTAATCAACCTTAAAGAACCCTTTAAGTCCAAGGTTTTAATCAATGAACTCCATTCCTTAAAACCTTGTTAAAAGCATCTTAGTGTGTGAAATGAACAGGTTAATGCAAGTGGTCATTTGGATCAAGCATAATCATCGATATCAAACACAACTAGGCAGATAATGAGGATTAACACAATCACCAAAAGACATATATGAGACTTCATATATTAAGCATCAACATTCTACATATAACCATATCCATAACACAAAACATTGTTCAACACTTGATTAAACTATAACCAAGCTAATCTAATCACACTACCGTAAACCCTAACTTAGAGTTTTATAATAATATAATTAAATTTTGACAATGTCGGATTACTCCCCTTTGAAGCCCGGTGAACTCAAGCCATTGATACATTTTTAAGAGATTGAAAGCCTTAGCCGTGCATGACTCCGGAGATCCTCGTCACTGCTGAAGTTCCGACGTCACCCATAGCTATAGAGACTGGCGGATGAGTTAACTAGGAAGTGATCGGTGGTGGTGAATGATGGTTGAAGTTGGAGAATGGCGGTGGTGAAGTATTGGATGGTAGTAACTCTCCAAATGTGTTGTGTTCTCCCGTGTATGTATAGTTGTAGTCGGCTCGTCAATGACCTAATTTGGCAAGTTTTTAAAGGAAGGGGTTGGGTCGGGTGAGAACAGTGAGAGAATTTTCCATTTAAAGTATGGGCACTCGTCTGCTCGTTGCGACGAGATGATTTGTTGAGGTCGCAGTGTGCTCTTCTTGGCTAGCTCACCACGGCGAGATAATTAATAGACGCCGTGGCGTGTTGTTCTTGGCTCGCTCGCCGCGGCGAGAAGATTGACATACACCGTGGTGTGTCTTCTTCTGGATGCGCCGCGATATGCATGAGGGAGCTCACGTCCTGTTGACTTTCTGATATTTTTGACTCCCTTTTCTCCTACAATATAAAATAACAATTTGCAGTATCAATTGTCCTTAGAAAAATTATAATGAAATTAATATCAATTTGCAACAATTTTACTAACAAATTGCATATAATCTGAGCTTACTATAAGGAACAAATTTAAGCACAAAATCACAAATTAAGAGTCAAAAAGTATATTAACAGTCATGATAGTGCAACTAATTTATAAGATAAACTTGGGCTCAATCACCAACTCATGCACTCCTCGGATCTCTCTAACATGATACAGTTCATGATTCAAGGCCATCTTGTTGTTCAAATCCCATGCTTCCAAAGCTATAAGATCAATCAATGAACCTCATGATGCCGCATTTAACATACCTTTGTCTTGACTTTTCAGTCCATCGTAGAAATATTGCATTAACTATTCATCAGGTATCTGATGGTGGGGGCATCTGGACAACAGATATTGGAAGCGGTTCCAATAGTCATAGAGAGACTCATCATAATCTTGGCATGCCGAATAAATCTCCTTCCTCATCGATGATGTTCGAGAGGCTGGAAAGTACTTCTCTAAGAAAGCCTTCCTCAGATTGGTCCAACTATGGTAGGCACTCGCCATATGCCTTGGAAGACTCATGTACCACTCTCTTGCTTTTCCTTTCAAAGATAGGTGAAAAACCTTCCATAGCACTTGATCAAGTGAAGCTCCCACTGGTTTCACACTCTGACAGATCATAAACAAAGATTGCAAATGCATGTAGGGATCTTCTCCTGTCAAGCCATGAAATTTAGGAAGAGAGTTAATGAGTAATCCTTTCACTTCAAAATTAACATCAAAATTAGGGCAAGCAGTAGTAAATGGGTCATAATTAACATCAGAAGTTATTGCTTCCTTAATGATCCTTTTTCTTTGATTCTCATTATTCTCACCTACTCTCTCATTCTCCCCATTACCTCCATTATAACCATTCCTAGGTTGGTTAACATGAAAGTTAGGGTTTTATAGAAAGGTTGGGTTCTCGACCATATTCACTCCTTCTAAAGGATTGTTCTCATTACTTTGCCCACTAGACTCTTCTTCAACAACTACTTTACTTCTCTCTTTTTCTATTATCTCCTTGCTAATCTTTCTCAAACGTTTCTCAAATTCAAGATAGAAAGGTAGTAGTTTTGCTTTTTGGGGCATGCACAAGAACAATTCAAAGGAAAATAAAAAGTAACAAAATTTACCTGCAAGCACCCAAAGTCAATTAAAATATGAGATATGATGGATGTAAGTGTATGGATGTGTGAAAGTATGTATGTAGATAAAAGTGTGCAAGTAAAATATATGTATGAAAAAGCAGCAAAGGAATGTTCAAAACTGTGTAGGTGTAAAAATGCTAAGTGTGCAAAGTCCAATTACGGATGTATTCTTTTGTTTGTGTTTTCAAAAGTGTAATGCTATGCAAAGAAAATAAAATCCTATACTATTGACAAATATGAAACTAAACTATGTAAAATGAAATCTAGAAGAAAAGGTTCCTACCCTTAGTTGGTAGAAAAAATGACAACAGTTAACCTAGAGAACCAATTACTTGGTTCCCCGGCAATGGTGCTATTTTGATTTTAAGCCTTTAGTACTTACCCTTAGAGGTCAAATCAAAAAAATTAATTCCAAGGATTACAATATAGAATGCGACCTCGGGTCGTCTCACTTAAATGGAACCTAAGGAAATGGACCTAAGCTAGCCTAAATGTCATGGAATGCAAACTAAAGTAGTGAGGAAGGGGGTTTTGATTCTTTTAGAAAACTGACAAAATTGAACAAATTGTAAGAGAAATATGTAAAAAGTGTTTTTGGATTTTTGGGAACAAGAATTTGAAAGTTAAAAATAATGATCAAATGTGGTGGAATGCTCTTGAAAAATGAGCTTTGGCTATCATCGTTCGGAATAAATCTTGGAGGGAGTGAAAATCACTAAGTTTCAAATGATAAACCTTAAAGAACTCTTTAAGTCTAAGGTTTTAAACAATGAACTCCATTTCTTAAAACCTTGTTGAATACGTCTTATTGTGTGCAATGGGTAAGCCAATGCAATTAGTCAATTTGGGATCTAGTACCATCTTAATATCAAACACAACTAGGCAGATAAAAGAGAGTTAACAAAATCAAAAATAGACATATATGAGACTTCATATATTCAAGCTTAAAGTTTTACATAAACAAAACCTAATAACACATTAAATGTTCACCACTTGATTAAACTCTAATCAAGGAAAATCCAACTATAAATTACAAATCCTAAACTTAGGAGTTCATAACAATGTAGCTGAACATGATTAAACTATTCCCTTTTGGATCCCATTGATTTCTAGCTATTGCTACATCTTCAAGAGGAAAAGGTGCTTAGCTAAGCATTACTCTAGGAGAACTCATAACCGGAAACCCACCAGAAGCATCTATGGCAATAGCTGTCGATGAAAGAGCTGACTATGCAAATGGAGGAGAGGTGATGATGGATGTCTGAAGTTTAGAGAGAGAGAGAGGTGTTGTGTATATTATCTGTGTATCTCTTTGTCATCTCTTAAACTAATATGGTAAGTTTTTAAAGGAAAGATGATTTAGATCGGATTGCACAGTGGGTGAGCTTCCGAAAAATGGTTCGAGTATTCAAAGGTTCGCTGCAGCGGCAGATAAGTTCACCACAGCGAACTTTTCCCGGAAGGTTTTGCTTCATTATTGGTTCCTTTGCTGCGACGAAAGAATTAATTTTCGCACAACGAACTTTTCTCGAAAATTCTGCCTGGATTGCTTCATATTTAGCTGCGGTGAACTTCCTATTGCTCCTGTTCCCTCGTTGACTTCACTTCAGCGTTCCTTGACTCAACATCTTCTTCTTGAGTCCCTTCTCCTTAAGTTTCCCATAGTGAAAAATGGTAGTTTGCAGTATCAATTGCTCTCAAAAAATTAATTAGTGCAATTAATACTGATTTGTGACATTTTTTTACTCTCAAATTACTCAAAATTAAGGTATACACTCAAGGGTCAATTTAAGCATAAAATCTAGAAATGGGAGTCAAAAAGTGTGGTGAAACTTATGAAAATGTCGCCAATTTATATAATAAACTTGGGCTCAATCACCCAACATCAGTATCTTCATTGCATTGCTGATGTGACTAGCCAAATAAGATAGATACCCTTAACACTTATGACATCAAACTTAATTTTAAGACTTAATTAAACTATAGTTTCATTAAGGTTTTTCAATTCCAAAATGACGTAGCTTAGTTAAACAATTTAATGAAACTTAATTAGTTAGTTTAATTAAGTCTAACATGTATAAGTATTAAGGGTATCTGTCTTACGTGGGAAGCAACGTCAGCAATATTAACAGATACTAACATCGAGCTAAAATTAAAAAAATTGAAAGTTTGAGTATTTAGTTACCTCTTTTTTAAGTTTTGGCTATAATTGTAATTTTTTAAACAAAAATTAATATGATTTTACCATAGTTGAAACTAATACAACATTATAGTGAGTTCATAATGCCAACATCATATGTTCAAAAAATCAAAAATAACTAAATTATGGCAGTATATATAAAAAAAAAAAGGAAGGCAGCTATAGGTTCCATCGACATTTCATCTCCATAGAAAGATTTTGCTATCCATTGTGTGCCATAAGACAAGTTCTAATTTGCTTAGCTATTCTACTAGCTAGCTGGTATTTCTCATTTTTGTGTTTGTGAATCTTCTTCGATTTCTATCTCTCCAAAAGTTGTAAATGGTATTAATTAAAACTCTTTTGTACAGTATGGATTTCGTGTAACCTTGCCTAAAATTCCTGATTTTTGGATCTCGTTTCTGAGACCCAAATCTCTTGCTCAAACAAACAACTGTTGGACCCCGCTTGATTCCAGAGTCCAACGCTTGCTCTGAAAATCATGAAATGTGAGCGTGCATATTACCTTGAAGGGTTCTTACATTAAACCCTC
>JANITX010180262.1:0-11757 GCA_027564395.1 Erythroxylum ulei
AATTTTTCTTAAATTCATCAAATTTTCTTAAATTCATAACTGTTCTCACCAATTTCTTTCTCATTTAAATTCATTTTACTATTTCTAATTTTCACCAAAGTTCGGGGTCCAACATTTTTTAAGGTTCTCCAACCTTCCTAGCTAGTTGTATTTAGCTAGCCTCTATAAGCTCTTAAAAAATGAACATGTAATTTGCTCGATATGAGCTTCAATGATCTCTCTCAAAAAGAGTTTTCACTTTCTAAAGCAAAAGAGATTTATCACTTTTAAGAAAATTGATGCTATAGATGTATTTCAACTGGCATTGCTTCTCTCATATTTTGAATTGAATTTGGATCTTCAATACCATATTTAATAAAATCTTCCAGTATCCATATGTTAAGACAAAAGATCATATCATGGAGCTTATTGTAATTTGTAAGATCCTTTTAGATATTGTGGAATAATTTCTAATAAATTAGGTAAGTTCATAAGGAAGGTTTCTGCAATAAAGGAAGAATTTATCATATGATTTTATTTCCTACGGAGAATTAACCCGTTAGCAATAAAAGGAAATAAATCCAATTTGAAAGGTCATCATCAAAATCATTAAGCCTTGAGCTAACAAATACAAGGTATATATTGTTATCAAGAATCTAATGTAGTTTGTTATATAAGGTAAAGGTTTAAAAGGTAGATGGCCAACTTGGAGAGTATGCAAAAGGATGCATATGACTGGTTAGTTAAAATTCCTAAGAAAAGGTGATGTAGACATGCCTTTGATAGAAGACGTAGGAGTAATCTACTACAAAAGAGAAAATTACGATGTTTCAATGCATACTTTAGGAATGTTAATGGAAAATCCTATCTTAACTTATTTAGAGGTTACATAAATGACAATAATGAAAAGATTTGACTAAAAAAAGCAAGGAATATATACTTACAATGTCAATATAAATCTTATGTCCACTTTTTGGTTATCCCTAGATGGCATACAAGAGAGGGGTGAATTATATGTGTTTACTTTTTTTTGTATCTAAATTAATGAATGAATTACTTTAATGAATGATTATGGGAACTTTATATTAAAAAGATAGTAAGAAAAGAGAGTAAAATCAACTTATAATGTTTTGACCAGATAATCATTATCCTATATCTATTTGCTAAGATTTACTTAAGAATTCACTATCATCTTCCTTTAATGAGTGAAGAGCCCCTTTCCTATATCTACTTCTTTATTCTAGTGAAGAGGAACCTTTAAAATTGTCTTAATTTGCCATGAGTCAAAAGTAACCCTATACAAATCTTGTTCAAAGTTAACGAGGAACTCTCATAAAATGTATCCTAAACAAATTCTCTGATTATAATAAGTTTATAAATAAAAACTACTTCTTTTATTCACACTAATGAGGAAAGGCCTAATATATGTTATGTAAATATGTATTACCTAGTCTCCCTTAAAACACTTTAATATGCATAATATCCCTCTCACAGATTATATATGGTTTATTTATACTAAAAAACCTAAAATAATTGTTAGAAATAAAATCTAGCATTTGTAACAATTAGTAGCAGTAGTATTGGTTAACTATTCCATACATTAGTTGACCAATGTTGAACTAATGCACCAACAAATTTATAATACAAGCTTTCAAACCATATTAGATATGATAGTTTGGTCACTAATATGCCTAATTGGTTGATCACAAAACACGCTAGTCAATAAGTGTTCTTAAAACGCATTTACAAAAGTTTCTAAAAAAAATTCAAAATCTTTTAAATATCAAAACATATTCCTTTGACAAAAATTTGATCAAAAATTATTTTAAAAGTTATCCAAAAGTTTGGTTAAAGATCAAGATGTTTTTTAAATATCTTAACAAATTTCCTTTTGATTATCAATGGATGTATGCAATATACCTTATATTTAAATAAAATGCAGTGATTGAATCCTTAATTCATTGAAATGATTGAGATAAAGTTACAAGAAGGATTACAATGACTTACTTAAATCTTGATATGCTTAATTTCTCCTTGCTCTTAAGTTCTTTATTGAATTGTATACATGCTCCACTTTATTTAGTTTCTCGATCTATTGATTTTTTAATTTATTCAATTGACTCATTTTCTTACTTTGTCGTGTAAAAATGCACCAAAAAATTGTCGTGCATTTTGTCGTGTAAGAAATTCATGACATTTTTTATTTTTCACCATTTATTTAAAAACCAATTTGAGAAACTTGATTTCAAGAAGCATATATTTTTTATATTAAATATTGAATTATGCAAATTGAGATGAATTTATTTTAGGGAGGTTTAAATAGTTAAATATGATTTGAATAGAAATTCTGGCACTCATTTTCTTACAGGACAAAAACACACACAGTTCTTACTTTAAGTTCTAATTCAAGAAAAATGCACCGAAAAATCACAAGCTCCTCCAACACAGGGGCATCATCAGATCACCATTTTCAGTCTAAAATTACAATATGATTTAGCTAGAACTAGGTCAGGGTCTCTTTTAGAAATTTTTATTACTATGTCTTAGGTTTCATATACAATTTGAATCACAAAATTTAGAGGTTTATTGGCCAAGTTATAGTCAAAACAAGATGTCTGGTTCAAGTGATCTGAGAACCAAAGACAAGCATTCACTAAACATAATTCTTTCTCTTGTCATATTATATTCATCCCTTAAATGCTTCCAGACTTATTATCTACTCCATGGAAATTCAAAAATTATCATTTATCTTACATAAATCTATCCCACTAAAAAGCCCCAAAATTATAAATTTAGGTTAAGAAAATTTACCATTTTATCTTCCAATCTCTTAGTCCTCCATTTGATCACAATCTCTCCAATATATGCCCCAAAACCATGAAAAATGGTAGTTGTACTCTTCTTCTCCATCTTTGGTCGAATGTTCCTTCTTTTTTCTTCTTCTTTCCCTTTTGTTTGGTCTCTCACTTTTATGTTCAAATGAAGACAAAAGCCTTGCTTTATTCGTTTTAATGCTCATTTAATGGATTCCACACTTCAGCTTCCTATTGGTTCTCTTCTAATGACTCATTCTTCTACTAACACCACGTAAAAAGATCAAATTACCTTAATGACATGTAAAAAGACCAAATTGCCCTTTAATGACATGCAAAGACCAAATTGCCCTTTATTGAATTTAATTCATAAACTAATTGAATTAAATTATGAAAATATTCTGCAACTATCTTACCATCAAATTGACCATGAAAATATCTAATTAGGGTCAATATTTATTGATAGTATGCTTTAAAATTTTTCGAATGGGATTAAAATCATTAATACCCATTACTTTCCAAAAAGGGCATTTTGGTTCTAAACTTTCAAAACTCTCGAAATCCATCCTATGGGACTTATTTTCAATCCGTTTTAGTATCATTAAATTCTAATACATATTCCAAATATTTTTCTTTATTTCTAGATTGGGTCTCATAAAAAATTCAATATTCATCAAAAAATACTATTCACCAAACATAAAAATTTATATTCAATGACAAGAAAGTTTTAGGGTTTTACATTATGAATGATTTTCAATATCACTATTTTATGTACTTTTTTTAACATTAGAAAATAAATTTATAAGAATAAGAAAGGAAAAAAAAATAACTTTTGTCTCTCCCTTTTAGAAAACTTTATTATATTGGCAAAGACTACATGGAAAGTGCTTGCCAAGTAAATGAATAAATTTAAAAATATCATGCACAAACTTAAGATCAATATGCCTTTCTTAACCCTAAGAACATGTAATAATGATTTCTCCCCCTAAATATGTATGCCAAGTCAATATGCTTAAATGTTATTAATATAAAAGTAAGTGTATATGATGGAAATCAAGTTGCCTTCGATTTTATTAAATTTGTCAAGTGTACCAATTACATAAATAAAGAAGAAAAAGGCTTCAAGACGTGCTTAATGGAGTTGGAAGATATGGTACATAAATCTTAGTTAGATTTAAAATACAAGCATTAGTTAGATTTATTGATGATTAGTTTAAGAATTGGATATGAATAAAGCTTTTAGCATGATTATGTACTAGCCTATATAACTTCCTAGAAAATTTATGTATAAGATATAATCTCATACACAAGTGTATCTTATACTCTATTTAAATTTCAAAAAGTTATAAAAGAACCATAACCTTAAGCATAAGTATGTTTATACCATGTCTCAGACTTTGTCTAACTTCACAAAGTTATAAAAAGATCTATTGTCTCAGACACAAGTGCATCCTAAATCATTACCCACTAGCATTAAAAGGTTTGTACCTAACTGAGTTTTTTATTTTTATTTAAGGTTTATTTCTATTGAATCGACACAATTTTTAGATATTTGTTTATCAAGAGTTATCGATGCTTCTTTTTCTTATTCTTTATTGAACTTTAAAATTATTAAAGAATTCTTTCTTTGTCACATTTAAATTCTTAATGAATTTTTTCTTGATTATTTATAAATAATAAGATATTTCTTTGATACATTTGTTTTAGTTTTTTAAGGTTTTATTCAAATTTATTCATAGGTTCTTTACAATATATTTCTATCTAGGTTCATATTAGTTAGTATAAGATCTTGGCTCTAAACTCGAAGGGGTTCTCTTTTCATTTTCTTGTATCATTTAAATATGTTCATTTTCTTTCTCTAAAAGTTCCCTTTTCTTATTTTTCTATACTTCATTATATTAAATATGTTTCTCATTTCTAAAGTATAAAAAATCAAATTACGTTATCTTCTTGTTTATTATCTTTTCTTCTTGTTTATAATCTTTTCTTAAGCTATTATTCTTATGTTGGGGTTCTTTTTTCCTTTTATTTTGTGTCATTCATACCATATAATTGTGTGGTTATGAAAGAAAAGAAAAAGAAAAAAAAGGAGTTAAAAGAAAAAAGCAAAAAGGAAAAAAGAAAAGAACATAAAATAATAAATAATAAAAAGAAAAGAAAAATATGGTGCAGGAGCTGTTACCTCATGAAAATCATTTCCAAATATAGTTTGAAATTCTTGTTTATTTTTCTAATTTTACTCAATCTCATTACTTTTTTTAAATCATAATTTATTTTGTTTCCTTGATCATTAATTCATTGGATTCTTAGACTCTGTCTTGTTGAATCTTTATTTGAGTTTGTCTAATTCTTAAAAAAACTTGTGGAGGAAGAAAACAAGTGGTGAAAGGTAAGAGTGTATGCAGTAATATTAGTGGAGGGAAAAAAATTTAAAGTGAAACACGAGTGAATTGAGTGACAATAATTGAGAGAAACACATGAGGGAGTGTTATAAGTTTATTTCTAATCATTTCTTACAGCTTGAACCACATCTGATCGGGACATAGATTAAAAGGGAAGGAAGGATGATATATTCATGTTTCAAACATTTTAACAATAATTTGAGCGTATATGATGTCTAAAGATATTAGAAGTCGATTGAAATTGTAAGAAAATTTCATAACCAATTTACAAAGAGGACAATCACCATAACTTCCGAATGAACATCAATAATAAAGGCAAACTCCCTAAAAATATTTTAATGAAAATGAAGATGGAGATGTCTTATATGATGAATATTAAACCTCAGGAAATAATATGGGTAGATATGTTCGAGTTGATTAGCAAGATACAAGCTATAAAAGGAATCCAAGGCAATATGACAACTTAAGAATACTGAAGTAAATATTTTTCATTCAAAGGGAGAAATAATCCCAAAGCTACTTCGAGTGGAAAAAGAAGATGAAACTAATTTTCAACTACCACTATTACATTAAGAGAAAAAGGTAAAACTCATTGTTATTAAGTTTACTATTATAACAATGAAGATGAATGTGGGGAGCCATGTTATTCCCAATTACTACTATAGGAACTTTGCCTAAAAATTTCAACACCTTACTAAAGATCTAAGGGTGTTAAGGAATACCATAGAGAGATGGAGATTGCTATGATTCAAGATATTGTAGAGGAGGATACCACCTGAAGACGAGGGGAAATTACCTAGTAATGTGGAAGGTAAATTTGAAACTAAAACTATTACTTATGATACTAAATGCTTTAATTTTTTTCTAGGAATATGGAATATAAATTCAAACTATTGTAATAAAAGTGCAATGATCGTAAGAGATGATGGGGAGATTGAGATCAAATATGAAAGTGATGAGGATTTTATGTCATAAATAGAAAGATTATGATGATAATGGTGCTAAGTATTTGAAGGAAAGGAGATGTTTATTATTGGTCGTACTCTAAATGGTCCAAGTCAAAGACAATGATGTTAGTAAGCAACGAGATAACATTTTCCATACAAAATGCCACATTGGCAATGTGGTATGTAACATGATTACTAATGGATGTAGTTGCACGAATGTAGCCAATATTACCATAGTTAAAAATTTGAGCTTGTCTACAATGAAACATCCTAAGTTATATAAGCTTCAATAGCTAAATAAATTTAGTTAAGTAAGTATAAAAAACAAATGTTGGTGTTGTTTTCAATTGGAAGATAATGTGACAAGGTGTTATATGATGTGATGGCTATGTATGCTGACTATATTCTCTTAAAGAGACCTTGGAAATTTAATAGAAGGGCCATAAATATGGGTTTACGAATATGTATTATTTTTAATACATAATACGACTATTACTCTTGCATTATTGAAACCTAAACACATGTATCGAGATCCGTTCAAGTTAAGAAGAGGAAATGATAAAAAAAAGAGTAAATTAAAAAGTAAGGATGATAGATCAAAAGGAAAAAAGAAAAAAGAAAATTGGAAAAGTTAAAAAGAAAGAGAAAATTTGAGAAAGAAGAGAGATTAATGAGAAAAAAACTAAAGAAATAAGTGAGCTTTTATGGTAGAGAGAGTGAGATCAAAATAACTTTTTATTCTAATCAGTCAACAATTGTAATTTTATATAAAGAGGCTTGTTTTAATACTAATAATCTTAACATTTCCTTGGGTATTATTTTTGTTTCTTTGTTGCAAGATTTCTAGTGATTTTACTACTAATAAGGAGAATTGAACATCAAATTGATTTATACTCAATTATACCATTCCTAATTGACCCTAGACTATAGAAGCAACTTGAAGTAGATCAAAGAGAATTAAAGAAAATTGAGTAACTTTTATTAAAATGTTATTTTGGAGAGAGCATGATTGAATATGTTGTTATGGTCTTGCTTGTTCCTTAGAAGGATGGGTTATAGAGAATATATATTGATTGTTGAGTTGAAAAAAATAAAAAAAATCAACATCCTATTCTTATATTAGCTACTAATTAGGCATACGAATGCGTATTATTGGACCTCCCTAGACCGTGTGTAAGTAGGATTTTTATTGGATTGTTGTTGTTGTTGTTCTCATATTAAATGATATAATTGGTGAGTTATATAGTTCTTATATTTTTTCTAAAATTATTTTAAAAAGTGGATATCTTTAAATTATAATGAAAGAAGTTAATGAAGGAAAAAAAACCTTTAAAACAAAATAAGGTTCATATGAGTGGGTAATGATGCCTTTTAGATTAGCTAAAGTACTTAATACATTCATGAGCTTAATAAACGGCATTTTATGTACTTTTATTAACAATTTTTATTGTTGTTTATTTTGATGATATTTTAATTATAGCAAGAGTTTAGGTGAGTATGTTAGATATCCAAAAATTATTTTGGATAGTTTGAGAGAAGAAAAATTATATAATGATATAAAAATCTTAGATTTAATATGAAAGGGATAGATGTGGATGAGGAGAACGTTAAGGCTACTTAATAGTGGCCTACATTTAAATCCATAACTGATGTAACAAAATTTTCACAATTTTTCTAGCTTTTATAATAGGTTTGTTAAAAATTTTAGTACATTAGTTGCATTACTACTAAAGTTATCAAAAACTTTGTTAGGTTTAATGGAATACTAACAAGAGCTTGCTTTTAATTTGATTAAAGAAAAGTTTTGTTAAGCTTCTTAATTAACTTCACCTAACATTTTTTTTAACTTTTAAGATTGAGTATCATGCGTCAAAAATATGTATTGATGCTATTTTAATGTAGGAAAATCAACCAATTGCCTAATTTAATGAGAAAACTTAATAGAGTTGCTCTTAACTACTTAACTCGTGATAAGGAGTTACACATTAGTGAGGGCTTAGGAGGCTTGCCAACATTATTTATGCTTTAAAGAGTTCATTGCTTAAACTAAATAGGAGTCTTAAAAGCATTTGAAGGGAACAAGGAAATTAAATTAAATACATACCAAGGGGATGGAGTTCATCGAGATGTTTTCTTACATAATTAGATATAAAGAAGTTAAGGAAAATATTGTGGCTAATGTATTATCCTAAAGGTAAGCCCTAATTTCTACCTTGAATACAAGTTTTTTAGGCTTTGAGCATATTAATAAGTTCTATGAGAATGATGATGATTTTTTTCTATCTTTTTGGCTTGTGAGAAATCTCCTTTGAAAAAATTCTTTAAGTATAATGGGCTTTTATTTATGGAAAATAAATTGTGTATGCCTTATAGTTATTTGAGAGAGATGATTATGGATGAGGCCTAGGAAGAAGGATATATAAGTTATTTTGGCATTAAAAAGACTTTAGATATGTTTCTTGAATATTTTATTTGGCCTTTGATGTGTCGTGATATTGAAAGAAAGTGTGCTAATTGCATTTCATGCTTAGATGAAAAGGAGGTAAAGTCTTTATCTATATTTTTATTTATAGGCTTTCTAAACTAACAAATTTTATTGCAGGTAGTAAAATTTATGATTCAACCAACATAACTGATTTGTTCTTTAAGAAGACAATACAACTCCTTGGTGTTCCTAAGAGTATAGCTAATAGAGATGTTATCTTAAGTTTATTAACTATTTTTGGAAAATTTTGTGGGGAAAGTTGAGAACTAAAATTTTAGTTTCAACCACTTTTCATCCTCAAATAGATGGCCAAGTAAATAAGAATTTAAATATTTTATTACGTGTTATCATTTAAAACTTTTTTAAAAACCGAAATGACTAGTTGTCATTAATTGAATTTACATACAATAAAGTTATTTATGACACTACTTGTTATTCACCTTTTGAGCGTGTTTATTGCTTTAATCCACTAATCCTATAGATTTGTTTCCTTTATCTATTTACAAAAGGAGTGGCTAGGATAGTTCCAAAAAAATCTAAATAAAGAAACAACTATATGAAAAAGTTTGCAACCTATTGAAAGGAAAATTGAAAAATTTATACATCCAAATTTAACAAAGGGAGAAAGAAAATTAACTTTGAACTAGGTGATTAGAAGTGGGTGCATAAAAGAAAGGAGAGGTTCCCAAATCAAAGAAGATCTAAGCTATAACCAAAAGGAGAAGGTCCACTTTAAGTTGTTACATAGGTCAATGGTAATGTTTATAAATTATATCTTCCAAGTGAGTGTAATATGAGCACTACTTTTAATGCTTCTGATTTAACTCCTTTTTGACGTAAATGATGATTCAATAACAAATCTTTTAAAAAAGGAAATGATAGGAATCAAGTTTCTTTTAATACTTCGGGTTTTCTAAGTGGAACAATTATGTGAATAAGGAAGAAAAGTCCTTATGACGCATTTAATAGTGATGTGAGAGAAGTGGCTATACATATAGAATCAAGCTAAATTAAAGGACAAATACTGCTTAGATTAATTCAAGATAAGGTTAAAGACAAGGATATGAACACAACCTCAAATATGATTGTGTACTTGCTTGTGTAACTTTTTAGAAGACTCGATTATAAGACATGGTCTTAGACACAGGCATGTCTTAGAACATGTCTAATTGCAAAAAGTTATAAAAGGATCAACGACCTTCGATATGGGCATGTCTTAGACCATGTCCAGCTTCATAAAGTAAAAGAGATATCCAATGTCTCAAACATAAGTGTGTCTTGGACTGTGCCCACTAGCATAGGAATAGTGTTGGGATTGAGCCCGATCTGAAATTTTAAACAAGGGCTCATTCATAGTTAATGATCTAAGGTTAAGCCTGATCAAGCTTTGACAACTTAAAAACTAGGAGCTCAAACCTGTGCCTGATTAGGTTTGGTTGCTCGAAGTTCGATGTAGCTAGGCCAAATCGAAATTATATAAAATATTTAAAATTTATAAAATATATTAACAAATTAAAATATTTTTTACATGAAGTTCAAAATTTTGAATGATAAATGCTAAAAATTCAAGGAATATAAATAAAAAAGAAAATCACGTAATTGATGATCTAGAAGAGTAAATATACCGATTATTTTGAAGCATCATTAATAACTTTATAAAGCTTACATCTTATATATTTGCAAAATTGTGAGGTTTAATAAACTTAAAGAAGAACTAAGGAGGAAAAAGAGCACACCTAAGTGAATCTAAATTATAATAAATTTGTTGCTAAAAGTACCAAATCATTATCATTTTCTTCGCTCTGATAGTGTATGCAAGCTATTACTTAAAACATTTGAAAACCCTAGCTATGCCTTAGCCACCGGCACAGTCACCAACTCTTCCACTGCCTCGCCACCTCCTCCATCAACAACAACACTTTCTAGTTCCTCCAGCTAATACCATAATCAATTCTCAGTAGTTTAACTCTGCTGACATAGAACCTCTTCACACTCTAAACAGAACCCATAGTCTCACAGCTACAGAGCTTATCATCACCACCATTACAACTTTCAACACACCCCTGTCGTTGCAAACCCTCAAACCCTCAAAATATCAATAAACTCAACCACATTTATACAGCCTCAAACTTACCATCTTACCTGATCTGGTTCAAACCTACAAAAATTAGAGAATATTAGTTCAAATATGGACATTGATTTCCCAACTTTTCTATCCACTATCAAACAAAACACTATCCCTAACCCTAACCCGACCCTTCCCTCCCCCTCTAAACTTTCTGCAGAACCCCCCTTCTCCCAACATGTTCTACAACCATCCCTCTCTGTTGGATCTCACTCGTTTTCGGAACTCAACTCTTGCTTTGATACCAAATACTGTTGGAATCCCATTCAATCCAACTCTTTAGAATACCATAATACCATAATACTTGAGCGTGGTTTCTTGTAATCTCTTTAACCATCATCGATTCATCTTCTTGCTCTGATACTAAAACTGTTAGATCCCGTTTCCAGAACCCAACCCTTGCTTGGATACCATAAATGTTAGATCCCGCTTGATTCTAGAATCCAACTCTTGTGACAACATAAATTAAGCGTATTATCCTATAGGGTTATTACCATGAACCCTTATTAGACATCATTCCACAAAGGTGGCGTGCCCACAACAGTCAAACATCAAAACACACTTATTACTTTAACTCAACCATTTTACAAGGAAGTCAATACTGAACATACACAATCGAAACTACTTCATTTTATCATTTCATTACTAAAGCAAAAGAGTTTGAAAATCTTTATTTGCATATCAAAAGCCACACCTTTAGCTTATTATAAAATACAAAATATCAAATTTAAAGCAATTCTCTTAGGCTCTTGATTACTTGAACTCTTAGCTATAACCTAAAAATGGGACAGAAAGAGGGTGAGCTTGGAAGCTGACACGACCCGCCTTTTTTGGACCGTGTTGGCATTAGGGAATGGGTAGGCTTAATGCCACCAAAACCCATAGTAAGCCTAAATTTTCTATATTCTACTAAAAATCTGGCATGACTTATTCATTTATCTGATAAATCCTTATACCTGCTTAATAGGTTGTAAGAAGCAAGGATCTAAATCTGCAATTCTCACAT
>JANITX010180278.1:0-11755 GCA_027564395.1 Erythroxylum ulei
GAAATAAAAGATAATTATAATATAATAAAAACACAATGTACCCTAGTGTACAAAACTCCCCGCTTTGCGAGGGTCGAAGGAGGATCATAAATGTTCACAGGCTTTTCTTTGCATATTTGCAAAAAGGTTATTTCCATGATTCGAACCCGTAACATTTTGGTTACAAAATAATAATATTACTAGTTGTTCCAAGACTCTTCCTCATTAACAATAATATAATATAATAAGTAAATATCTCTAAATAAAAATATAAAAATAAGTAATAAAATAAATAATATACTAAA
Source organism: Erythroxylum ulei (assembly GCA_027564395.1). Lineage (NCBI taxonomy): Eukaryota > Viridiplantae > Streptophyta > Magnoliopsida > Malpighiales > Erythroxylaceae > Erythroxylum > Erythroxylum ulei. Next base: position 285 of record JANITX010180278.1, read on the forward strand.
TTTTATGACTTGAATTTGATCGAAAATATAACTAAATTTGGACTAAATAGGCATTAAACTAAACAATATTATTTTAAATTATTTTAAGTTATTCCGACTAGTTTAGAGTAGTCTTTTTGAATCAAGACTAAATTTCGATCAACTTACAATTTTAAATTAGGTCAAACCAATCCTTTTAAACTCAAATTTCAATAAATCATTTAATTTTGACTTGAACTCAAAATAGAGTCAATAAACTTTTATATGTTAACTTCGAACTAAATTCGATCGGAAATGACGTAGTGTAATTCTAACCACCAAGGACACCCTTTGAAAAAATTTTATTCTAACTTAGTCGTTTTGATCCATATTTCCTGCAAGGAATCATGACCGCCATTGGAATAACGATATGATTTAAGAGAAGGATTCTACAATTTAATGGTATATAACTATATATACTGTTCCCAACTCGAAACAGGGATTTCCTTTGTCTCCTTTACTCTTTTTTATGCTTCTTCTGCTATTGAATCACATAATACTGCAGAAAAGTGGAGTCATCTGTGAAATTTAGAGTATCATTTATTCATTTATACTATTTTACAAGAATCAAATAATGATAAAGAATTGGTAAATTTACAGAAAAGTTACAGTTTGGATGACCCAGACACGGTTACTGCATCATGATCCTGAACTCCTCAAAGCTAAGAACACCATCCCCATCCAGATCAAACTGGTTTATCATAACTTTACACTCAGTAATCGACTTAGACTCACCAAGTTTACTCAGCATCCTCTTCAAGTTCTTGGGAGTAATGAAACCATAATTGTCATTATCATACATCCCAAAAGCCTCTCTTAAATCTCTCAACTTCTCTTCTTCTCCTCCAGCCTGCAGTAATCCAACAATGTCTTCTGCTCCCAACAAACCATCCCCATCAGAATCCCACAGACCAACCGCCACCTCCGCCTCTTCGATGCACAATTCCATCCCAAACTGCCCCAGACGGCGGCTTAACTCCACAGGCGAAACCTTCCCATCACCATTCTCGTCGAGGTGCTCGAAGACAACGTCGAATTCTCTTCCTTTTATCATCCCGCAACTCCAAAGATTCAATATTTACTACAGTAAAACTATATTATGTGTATCCCAAGTACCAACAAGAGTATAACAACTACTGGGCAATGATGTTTTGAAACAAATGTTTGGATATGATAGTTTGTCAACAAAAATCTCTTCATATATAAACTAGTAAGGAGATCGTGTTTCTAGATCCCATCGAATTGTTTACGCAGAAGCTTGGAGTGAAGCTTCAAATCAGAGACTGCGGTGTTGAAAACGGGTTAGACCGTAAGTTCTACCGTAAAATGCGTGTGGTAGATAAGATGAAAAGTGATGACGTGGGTCTAGTGGTCTAATCCAAACAGTATGGAGAATAAAGGGCAACGGTCAACACATAAACAGGTACCGAACCCACAGAGTAACTGAGACCAACGAGGCCAGCGCTACTGTGTGGGCTTTGGAGAAACAATATTAATTGTCGGTTGTCGACACGAGTGAAAGGGAAGAGAAGCTTCTACCCATGAAAAATGAGTTCAAAACCCAAAAATCTGGAGAATTTTCAGTTGAAGTATTGGCTTACCTCAACTCTGGATTAGGTCATTGATGAAGACACCCTGACGCTATCATGTTGGTGATTATTATCCAATTAGAGTAGCCTCCGAACCCAAAGGCAATTAGGAATATCAATGAGAACCGGGCCAAGTCAGGAGCTAGGGTGGTTCGTGGCCCGATGAGTCGGGATAGGTCAACTCGTAGCCTGACCTCGACCACGGGCTAACTGGGGTCAACCCGACTTACTTTATATATATATTTTAAAAAAGTCAAAAACAACGTCGTTTTTGAAGCAACGGATCTAATTTCGACCCGTGGCCCGGTCGGGCCGACCACTTTTACCTGTGGCCCAGTCAACCCGGGCAGGGCCGGGTCAAAATTGACATTCTTAAAAGCAATATAAGGACTCTAATTTATTTTATTTTGTTATCCAAAAGGATTCTATTAAAGATTACTAGAATTTAATCCCATTAAGTTATAAAATTTGATATACTATAGTAGGTGTAGACATGAATCTAAATATTTTAGTTATATTATCCTATTAAATTATAAACTTTGATGTAATATAATATGAATAGACATACAAGAATTTTAACTTTTCAGTACTCTAAACTGTATGATTGAATTCTATATGTTAAATAAGTTCAAGGGGTTTGCATAGAGTATTATGCGAGATTTGGAAAGATGTAGTATACACAGTCTTTCCCCTAACTAATAAAAAAGTTGTTTTTAATATACCATATAAAACAAGAGAGAAAAAGAAAAAAAGGCATGTATATATTAAAATAAAAAATAAAATAGACATAAAAGATAATAATAGTAATAAAATAAATAAATAAATACATATAAATAAAGAAAAATATAAAACTATGCAATAAAATAAATAATACAATAAATATAGAACAAGATAAAAAGTCAAATTAAAAGAAAAAAGTAAATAAATACATAAATAAGAAAAAAAATACAAGTTAATAAATAAATCAAACTAAACCATTACAAAAAAATATTTAGGATAAGTAAGGAAATAGTTAAGCTAACTAACTAAGAGAGAAGTACTACATACTAAATGTTTGGGCGAGATATAAGATTTAAGAAAATGAGAAAGATCTCTCTATATGAGATCTTTTATCCGTATCCTAGTGTGCCAAAGTTTTCTATAGAGGGTCATTCCTCAGTAAGTTCCAGCAGAGTCATATCATTCTTGATTACCTTCTCACAGTTCTTCTTAAGCCTTCATTTTTTCCTCTTACAGTCTAAAGTACAATCTTCTTGCATCTTTTTTTTTTCTTGTTACAGTCTAAAGTACAATCTTATTGCATCTTTGTCACTTTTAGCTTATGACTATGCACCTAGTTGATGGGCTAACACTTTGTCACATAAAGCATGGTCGGCCTAATCGCTAAATAATAGGATTTACCTTTGAGCTTGAGTGGTATTTTCTTGTCATATAAAACTCTTGATACATTTTTCCATTTAAGTCTCCATGATTTGATATGGTGAACTATGTCTTCGTTAATATCTCTATTGCTTTGGATGATAGATGATAGATACTTAAAACACTCTTTTTGTTATATAACTTCTGAAATAATTTTTACCTCCATATCGGAAGCCACCCTATGGTCGGAAAAGTTACAATCTAAGTACTCAGTCTTAGTCATGCTCAGTTTACAACACTTCGACTCTAACATATCCCTCCAAAGTTCAAGGTTGACTTTGGCACCATTTTTTTCTTATCCATTAAAACAACGTCATCAGCAAATAATATACACTAAGGCATATCTCTTTGGATATTCTTGGTGATCTCATCTAGCCCTTCTACAAACAAAAAGGAGCTCAATAAGGAGCCTTGGTGCAACGTAATATCGATAGAAAAATATTTTGTATTTCTTCCTATTGTCCTTACTCTAGTCTTTACACCTTCATATATATCCCTATTAACCTATATATAGGTCATAACAATTCCCTTAACTTATAAACACCTCCCTATGATTTCCCTAGGTACCCTATCATATACTTTCTCTAAATCAATAAAACCTACATGTATGTTACATTGTATTTCTCTGTAATATTCCATTAATCTTCTAAGGATATGTAAAGTTTCAGTCGTAGACCTTCCTAAAATGAAACCAAACTAGTTTTTTGAGATAAGAGTACCCTTCCTCACTCTTTTCTCTATCACCTTCTCCCATAACTTTATGGTGTAACTAAGTAGTTTGATACTTCTATAGTTGTTACAACTTTGGATGTCCCCATTGTTCTTGTATAGAGGAATTAGCATACTAAGTCTCCACTCATCTAACATTTTGGTGAACTTAAGAATGACATTAATAACTCGGCTTGCCAAGTAACACCTTCTTTGCCTAGGCTCTTCCATACCTCTATAGATATCTCATCAAGCCCTACTAGCCTTCCACTCTTTATCTCATTTAAAGCCTTTTTTAATTTCTTCCCTTGTAATTTTTCGCTAAGTAAAGTTATGATGTAATATCCCATTTTTTCGGAATATGCTTAGGGTTTAACCCTAGACTAAATATTGCATATACATGCATAACATTATCATTCATACACGAATTGATATTTATGCACATTACAAGTTAGCATATGTACTCAATTGACTTATTCCGAGGTAAGAAAAATGTTAAGTGATTATAATGTGAATTGTGTTTTGATATGTCTTGAATTCTTGTATGATTGGATTTCAATTATAAAATTTGGAATTAAATATTATGGATTGGAAAATTGATAGATTAAAATGTAAATTTGGACTAGGACAAATGCTAAGTGGTAGGATAAACTGATACATGAAAAATTTGGATGATTAAGCCTAAAATTGAATGACATTTGACTTAGTTAAATTGGTGACAAATGGACTAGTAATTAATTGACAAATGAATCAATTATTGTGTGCCAAGTGGACCAATAATTAGGAGACATATGGACTGATTAATTGGTGATATATGGCAGAATCTTGAGTGGATTAGTGGCAGCATTTTGATTAGGCAAATGTAAGACATGCCTTAGGACAAATGTTGTGTTGTAAAAGTTGACACCTAGCATGTTGATAGAGCAAATTCCAGCAGCAATGTTTTTGCTGTGTCTCTCACCTTTCTCCAACGAATTTGCTCCAACTTTCTCCTCTATATGTTGCTTGACCCCTAGCCAAATTGCTGCACCAAAAACAACTTTTTACCTTACACAAAATAGCCAAGAAAACCAGCTGAAAGTTACCTTCATCTTGCTGTCCAAAATCAACTTGTTTTCATCATAAGTTTGTGATGAATTTTGCTTGCATGGAGACTTGATTTATCTGAAGTTTGAGCTGAATTGAAAGCCTAACAAGTAAGTGACAATCTGATCTTTATGATATGTTTATTAGCATGAGAATTATGCCTGAATTGGAATGACATATATGAGATATTGGTGAAGATGTATGCTAGAATGTTATGAACTGGAGAATTTTCATTGAATAGACTTTGGTATTTTGATTATATCTTCAACTGTAGATCTCTAAATAAGTTGATTATTAATTCAAAATAAATCAGAAACATATTTCTACAACTTTCCTAAAGAAGTCAAATGTTAATTCTATCTCCAAACATTTCAAAATCTGGCTGGAAGTGGAGTTAGAAGTTCTGTTACAGTTTAAAAATAGTCTGAATTGTTTTGGATATAACTTTCAATATACTAAATCAAAAATTATGATTATGATGTTATTAGAAACTGGAAACATAGTAGAACAATTGTCTAGAAGAAAGTGTTACTGAAATAGACCATCTTCCTTGTCATAATGATCATGCAAAGTTATCCCGAAAGAGGGTACTAGGATGAAAATGCTGAGGTGTACTAGAATTTGATAACTGGAATGCTTTTACTGAACATGCTTCAGTATTTTGGCTATATTTTGATTTGTAGATTTCTAAATGAAATGATTCTTGATTTAAATTGAACTAAAGACATTTGGCTACAAATTTTAAGAAGAAATTGAATTTGAATTATGTCCTTAAGAGTCTTGAAATTTATCTTGAAAGTAAGTCTTAGCTTAGGTAGTAGCACTACTAGGGACAGAAATAAGGTCCTATTGTTATTGAATAAATTGTATTGATATAGGCTAACTCAAACAAAGGTGTCTTCACAAAATTATAGCTTATTCTCTTAGCTTTCGATTGGTATAAAGTTTGTAATTTTTGGATATTGGAATTGACAGATATGAGGTGTACGACTTGAATGCATGATCATGTGTTAGCCAAACTTTCAAATGTACACAGTCTGTGGTGTTTTGAGCATAACTCATAAAATAATAAATCAAATTGTACGATCTTAGTATCATTAGAAACTTAAGACATTGAAGAAAAACTTTCCAGAAGGAAGTGTTACCTAATTTTGTCATTTACCTTATCATAATAATTATACAAAGTTGATCTAAAAGCATATTATGAGAAAAAAATCTGAAATGATTAATTGGGTTATGAAATTAGTTTCACATTATTTTATTATGATCTAAACCCTAAGTACAAATTATATTAATGAGGGTTTTGCTATCTGAATGATATGGTGACAAAATCTCGATAAGATACTCGAAATTGTCATTGAACATGCATTGTGCATATTGTCTATACATTGATGTGCATAAACAAAGACTTATACATTTGTGCAAAATTGTGATATATGTAAATATGTTTTGTATGATATAGAGGAGCACATTGGATGCTAGTCAGACATTGCCAGACCATCCAGACAATAACATATTGGAGCGTATTGTAAGTAATATAAGATGGTCTCACCTTGATTTGTTTTGTTTATTACTGAATTGAATTTGTTATTAATGAATGCGTATTGAATTGTGTACTGAATTCCGGATAATAATTGTCCGAGGAGTTCAATGCATGTGAATATTATTTGAAGTGCTACTTGTATGTGAATGAGAATGACTAATTGAATTTGATATGTAATGAATGTGTTCTAAATTCTGGACATGAATTTTTCGAGGAGTTTAATATTTGGGTATGTATTGGAAGTGTTATGAATTGTTGAGAAACTCTGTACGATATTTGAATTCTCAACGAAAGTTGAATGCCAGGATTAGGTTCGAAGATTATGAGAATCTGACTATGCATCATTTGTGATTGTTATACATGGTAAATTCTGTAATTTATGCATTTCATAAAATGCATGCTCAGATAAAGGCATTGTGACCAGAGTAGCTAGTTTGATAGGGCTTTGAGCTCGATTTTCTGCATATAGAGATTTGCTCCATGATTTTTGTTTGCACGTAGAGCTTTGTTCTGTGATATATGTTTCTGACTGAGCTCAATGGGCTGGTATTTGTATCCGTATGTGAAAGGCACTCCATCCTAACAATAATAACGAATGTGGAGTCGTATATGTATCTATATTGATGTATATATATGTTTTGATTCGTAATGATATCATGACTTGTCATGGTAATGTGTGTATTTGGATTATACAAGATCTAAATGATTATATGTGAATTATGTGATTTTGTGTGATTGACCTGGGTGAAATCATCAATGATGGTTCACTCATTGAGTTCACAAAACTCATAAAATTATAACGTGGCTTTTCAGGTACGAGATAGGAGACCTAGTTCCTTAAACTAGACTAAAGGAACCTTTTGGATTATGTTATGGCTCAGAGGTTTGTCTGCTGACATCAGAAGGGTTGTAGCTTATGTTTTGTAGTCTTCCTAGAACCTGTATAAGGTTTTGTAAAAATTTGTTAATAGATATAGTGTAAGCTTTTGTTCAATGAATATAGTGTGAGTTTTTGACAATGAATGCAAGGAATGGTTTTAATTTGATGAATTTTAAATTATGTTAGAAGATGCCATGTTAAGCTGGATTTATAAGTTGGATTTATGTTCGCTCTAACATGCCATTATCATAGGATATGTACTTAAATGTCCTTAGGTGTTTGGGCCTATACTCTATGGTAGTGAGATGTTGCATTTTTGGTATCAAAATATGGAAATCTGTAGGAGCCAATAGGGAGTCTCCTATATCTGAGTTTGCTCAAATGCCTCTGAGAATTTCCGTGAGGCGAGAAAGAAGATACGATAAATTGAGAAAGCAAGAGGCTGTGGAGTTCTACGGAAGTACGGACCAGGCTGAGGCAAAAGGGTGGTTAGAGAGAACAGAAAGAGTCTTCAACCAAATGGGCTGTAAGGCTGATGAAAGATTTGATTATGTGATCTCATTATTACAAGGTCCAGCATACCAGTGGTAGATGACTGTTCCAGGTAGTACCATCAGACCTTTTTGTTTAACCTGGGAAGATTATCTGAGGGAGTTCTGAGAGAACTATATGCCTAAGATTTACATGGATCAAAAGATGAAAAAAATTTAGATCTGAAGCAAGGCAGGCTCACAGTGGCTGAGTATGAGATAAGATTTAACGAGTTAGTGGGATATGCAACTGCATTGATCCCAACTGAGGAAGACAAATGTAGACGATTTGAGAACGGTTTGAACATGGAGATTAGAACGAGACTAGCCATTTCTAATTTGGGTAGTTTCACAGAACTCCGAGTGGCCTCAATTAGAATTGAACAGTTGTTGAAGGATGATCAGGGATAGTATAGACAGGAGGTTAGACGAAAGAGGCAGGACGAATCTCAAGCTGATTCTAGCAGAAGCTTCAGAAAACACCAAAACAGATTGTCTCAATTTTAGACTAGATCGAGACAATCTAAATCCTAATCAAGAGGTGGATTTGTACAGACTGGGAGAAGTAGAGGCCAAATGCCCTCCAGCCAGACTCAACAGCTGCCTGATTGTGAACACTGTGGAAAGAAACATGGTGGTGAATGTTGGAGGGTAACTGGAGCTTGTTTCCATTGTGGCTTGGTAGAACATTTGATCAGAGATTGTCTTAAGATGTTAGGATCATAGTCTGGAGCTAGAGGAGGAATAATGACTGGGACAACGGTTCAGCAGAGTAGAGCTGGCAGGTCTACATAAAGAGATAGAGGTAAAGGCAAAACTCAGTCAGTAGGGCCCAGTGTCAGGACTGAGGTGCGGCGTATCCAGCCGCAATCTCAAGCTAGGGTTTATGCCATCACCAGATAGGAGGTGTAGAACTCCCTAGAAGTGGTAACAAGTGTGTTGAATGTTTTTCATTTTGAAGCATATGCATTGGTAGATCCAGGATCTACACTTTCATTCATCACATCGCATCTGGCATCTAGATTGCATTACGAGCGAGAGATATTGAAATGGGCGTTAGAGGTGAGTACCCTAGTGGGTAGCTCAACAGTGCTCGGTGAGGTATGTAAAAGGTGCATAGTTTGGATTGATCAGGCATAGTTAGAAGCTGATATGATTGTATTATAGTTAAAGGAAACTGATATAATTCTTGGTATAGATTGGCTTACTGCTTATCGAGCTGTGATGAATTGCTACACCAAGGAGGTAGTTCTTGAATCCCTTAATCAGTCGAGAGTGATGTTTGGAGGAGTTAGTCAAGCTGTGCCAACTCGACTAATTTCATTTATAAGTGTGCCGAAACTGATTTGAAGTGGATGTGAGGCTTATTTGGCCCACATAGTTGATACTCAAAATGAACAAACCATTCAGGATATTCCAGTTGTTAGGGGCTTCCTGAATATGTTTCCTGCAGAACTACCAGGTTTACACCCAAAAAGGGAGACAGAGTTCACCATAGACCTTGTTCAAGGTACCGCTCCTATATCAATTCCTCCATATAGGATGACACTTGTAGAACTGAAGGAATTGAAAACCCAGTTGTAGGAGTTTTTAGATAAGGGTTTCATCAGACCTAGTGTGCCACCTTGGGGAGGTATGGTATTGTTTGTAAGGAAGAAGGATGGAACTCTGAGATTGTGTATTGATTATCAGTAGTTGAATCGAATAACATTTAAGAATAAATATCCATTGCCAAGGATTGATGATTTGCTTGATTAGTTACAGGGAGCTCAGGTGTTCACAAAGTTAGACTTGAGATTCAGATATTAGCAGTTGAAAATAGCTGAGGCTGATGTCTCGAAGAGTGCATTTAGGACAAGATATGGGCACTTCAAGTTTTTGGTAATGCTGTTTGGATTGACTAATACTCCGACAGCTTTTATGGCTTTGATGAACAAGGTATTTCAGCCATATTTATATCGGTTTGTGATTGTATTTATGGATGACATTTTCGTGTACTTGAAGTGTGGAGAAGATCATACTGCACATCTGAGATTGGTTCTCCAGATAATAAGGCAGAAACAGTTATATGCCAAGTTTAGTAAGTGCGAATTTTGGCTTGATCAAGTAGTATTTATAGGTCACATAGTGTCTGGATATGGCATTCAGGTTGACCCAAAGAAAGTTGAAGCAGTGATGAAGTGGGAGGCTCCAAGGAATGTGTCTAAGATCCGGAGTTTCTTTGGATTAGTTGGTTATTATAGAAGGTTTGTCAAGGGTTTTTTACTGATCTCAGCCCTTGTGACAAAACTTCTGAGAAAGAATGTGCCTTTCAGATGGAATGATGATTGTTAGAGGAGTTTTGAGGAGCTTAAGCATTGGTTAACTACAACACCGGTGTTATCTATTCATCTAGCTCTGGAGGTTATGTTATGTACAATGATGCGTCACACCAAGGTTTAGGATGTGTATTGATGCAGCGTGGCAAAGTAATAGCATATGCATCGAGATAGTTGAGGTCTCATAAGTTTAATTATCCAGTACATGATTACGAACTTGTTGTAGTAGTATTTGCCTTCAAGATTTGGAGACACTACCTATATGGAGAAACTTTTTAGGTGTTCACTGATCATAAGAGTTCAAAGTATCTGTTAAGCCACAAAAAGTTGAATATAAGACAGAGCTGATGGATAGAATTGTTGAAAGATTATGATTGTACAATTGAGTTTCATCCTAGCAAAGCTAATATGGTGGCTGATGCATTAAGTCAGAAGTCCAATAGCAGTGTGGCTCAAGTACAGTTATCGAGATTACCTAACCTAGTTCCGTTGAGAGCACTGAATATTTAATTGAATTTGAGGCAGAATGAAAAATTGATAGCTATTTTGAAGTTGAGACCTGTATTGCTTGAAAAATCAAAGAGGCTCAGAGCAAAGATCAAGAATTAGTAAAGTTAATTAAGAAGTTAAAAGTGAATATGAATTCTGAATTTAAATTGAGAGATTATACATTGTGGTTAAAGCAAAGATTATGTGTTCCTGATGTTGATAATTTTAGGAAAGAGATTTTGGAGGAAGCACTTGTAGCAGCTTATGCTATGCATCCTGGTACCATCAAGAAGTATAGCACGCTGAAACAATATTATTGGTGGCATGGTATGAAGAAGCAAGTAGCAGAGTTTGTTTATAACTTGCCAACGAGTTAAAGCTCAGCATTAGGCTGCAGTTGGAAAATTAGACTTGTTACCTATTCCGAAGTGGAAATGGGAACAAATCACTATGGATTTCATTATGGGTTTGCTGAGGACTCTAAGGCAACATAATGCCATTTGGGTCATTGTTGATAGTTTAACCAAGTCGGCTCATTTCTTGCTAGTGAGAGAAAATTGTTCACTAGATCAGTTAGCTCGTCGATATGTGAATAAAGGTGAGGTTACATAGGGTTCTAGTGTTCATTGTGTAAGACATGGATCCTAGATTTACCTCGAGATTTTGCGTAGTTTACAGGCAGCTTTGGGTACAACGTCGAATTTCAGTACGGTATTTCATCCTGACCCCGGCTCGTCGTTCGATCAGAAAATTGATCCTTGGAAACCGGTCAAAAATAAAAATTCCAAGATATCAGTATAATCTGTAACCTCAAGTCGTCTCACTTCTTGGAATCGACGAAAAAGGTTTAAAGCTAACCTAAGTCAAAGATGCAATTGAAATTGATAAAGG
>JANITX010180354.1:0-11751 GCA_027564395.1 Erythroxylum ulei
ATTGTTAATTGCAAAACCCATTGCTAGAATTTCGATATAATCCGTAATTGTTATGTTGAAATTCATGTGTAGCGACTTATGATTCGTAATCATTAGGGATAATATGACCTAGGTTAATTGACGCATTGTATGTAGTTGTTGCCTTGATTAATCGGTTTTCTTAATTCATAATGCTACCGCCTAATTAAATCTAGAGATCGTATCCTAGGTTGTTCTGTAGTTAAGTTTAATTAACGATCGTATCTTGATTAAACACAATCTAAGGGAAACCTCGGGTTAATTTTTGACCTACGATTAATAGTTTCTATACGAGATTAAAGAACAACAAATTAATAAAATATGCTTACTCAGGATATAGGCCGAGATTGAACCGAAGAACCGGTCCCTATTGAATTCCCCACTTTTATAAATTTTTTGCATGTTTTCTTTAATTTGTTTTTATTAGTTAGTGTTATTTTATTTTTCTTATTCTAAAAATCCAAAACCCCCCATTTAGTGTAAACACCGGTTAATTTTATTTCATAGACTTTACACACACTCTCTGTGGGATCAACCTAGACTCACCACTGCTACAGTAGTGGTCTAGTTATTTTAATTTTGATTAGCGTTACGACGCGCGGTCAATAGGTTTCATCTTCACTGCCTGTGTCATCATAGTTTAGTACACAGATTTCACAATTTGGTTCACACATGGATGAATCTACATCCTATATGAAATGTCCTCGAAGATGACTGATGTACACATGTTGTCCATCAGATTTAACATTATGAATTGGAGGTCTATCTTTATCTTTTGTGTGATAACACCGGTTGAAACATTAAAATAAGGTCAAATGTGCTAGAGGACCCAGGTTGATCTTTATCGGGCTTGGTGTAGATGGATTTAATAAGTCCATCCCTTAGTGCCCTGTGAATAGGAGAAGTAGTTGTGTGGAAAGAATGCATGTGAAAGGAGTACGTTTAAGATTGGAAGGAAGATTTGCTATTGAAAGGGTTGAAGAAAGATGAACATGATCATTAGGTAAAGAGTCACTCATGACATATAGAAAGATCCCCTTACTTTCATCAAGAATAATGTAGTCACATTAAAAAACACTCATGATTTTGACACCATCCAAGCTACCTTTGGTTAGAGGGCATACGAGCATAATAGAAATCAAAGATACATGACATTGTTAGACCACATGAATCGAGACAAGCCTTCTCACTATGACTCATAGACTCGTGAAATATTTCATCAATAAACCTCAAAGGAATTACATCATGAGTTTCTAGCCTATATGTCAGTCAAATGGCTTATAAAACAAATTTCTATAAAAGATTAAAGATAAACAAAGATTGATTGTAACCTAAATTTTAGATATGCTAGCTGAGACATAAGTTCTTCTCTATTTAGGTTATTAATTCTCAAGGCCTATCGTTTAGAAATCTAAATTGACCAAATAAACATAAAAATACATAATTTTAATAAAATAACCATAAAAATAATTATTAATAAGTTTCTTATAAATAAATACTGTATATATTTTATATAATTTAAATATGATCTTTAAAATTAAACTTGAATATAAGGTATTGAATTTTACTTACATAGGTTTAATTCGGGTTATATGGTTCTGATAATAAATTTGAGCATTGAAACATGTACAGAATTGTACCAGATAACCCTAATTGCTTGGGGACGTTATTGGCTTAAGGATTGAAACATGTTTAATTTGGCCATCGAAGACCTCCGGTCAAAGATACGTAACTTGCATCTTCTAACACATAGATGCTGTAACACATACCTATTTCTTATTTTAACACTTGCTCACCTAGAAAAGCAAGCGGCCCAGATCTTTCTCTGTTTCTGAGTCGCTTACTCAACGATAGTCTTTATTTGCCTTCCTCATTTATCGCTCTGTCTCTCCTCTGTTCTTCAATATTCGAGCTTTGCCACGATTATTTATTCCTACCGTATGACCCAGAGTAATGCTTGATTTTTTCTGGTTTAGTAAGGTTCGGTTTCTTTTACTAATTTTTATTCATCTGGGTTTTGGAAAGTTTGAATCTTTTTCGTGTTTTCTCCTCTTAACTGTTTGTGGGTTGAATAAAGGTGTGGCAGTGGAAATTTTGTTAATCTATATTGATTGGTGAGAACGTCGTACTTGTATGTGAAATCTTTCTTCTTTCGTTAATGCATTGTATCTATGTTTCATGGGTTTATTGGAGCATAATCTGTTTAATTGATGAAAAGTTTTCTTAAACCCTTTCGTTTTTCTCTCTGAAAGATTTTTACTTCAGATAGTTCCTGTTCTCTATAATTCCTGTGTGACTTTCTAGTAAACCTGTATTATGTGAGCAAAAACAACTCTCCTTTCAGTCGTTTTTATAATGTATACCATGGTGTTTTAACGTCTTATGGTAATATTTTAGATGGTTATTAAGTAATCTAGTGGCAATTGATGTAACTATTTCAAATAACTAACTTCTTTCTTCCTTCATACCTTGACTGAATTATGTGTAGATTAATGAAGTTTCCTATTGAAGATTGAATTCCCAGTGCCACAATGTGCATGAAGAGCTAAAAAAAAATCGTCGAGGAAAGATACTGTGGCCCTCTGGAAAACTTGAAAACATGTGACGAAGTCTGGAATCAATAATGCTGAGTTAATACGATTATTTTTGGGTAATTAAATAAAGATATAAACACCGGCAACCCCCACGAATGCGTGTAACCAATTGTGGCTTTGTTTCTCCCCTATTTTTCCTGTTCTTTTTGTCTGATGTATAACTGATTGTTTGATTAAGCTGCCAGCTTCTCCATTAAAGAAAGAATAGGTGTATACAAATGAAAAGGAGCACATGGTTGCTGTGGGTTTACTTTTTCCTTTTGGAAAGAGGAGCAGGATAAAATAATGCTCAATGTTTCCCTAGGAACTTCTATGAAAAAGAGCTATTTCCAAAATTGACATTGCTTCATTCTAGAATTAATTGAACTATCCTTCTTAACTTTGAAATCATATAATGATGCAGTGAACTTTTGCTTTGCAGTACTAATTTTGAGGGCCAGACTGCAATGTATGCTAGGAGAATAAGGGGTAGAAATCAGAGATGGGGTTCAGTCTTTCAGCAATCTAAATATTTCACCAAGCTAAACTACCAGGATCAGCCTTGTCGATATTTGAGCTGTATCAATGGATTGGGGTGCTTTACTTCACATGGGACATTTATCAGAAGATACCTGTTAGATTCAACCTCATCTAGAAGCATTGAGCAAGCGAAGAGTTATGTAACTCTCCATTCAAGATCCTTATGTTTTAAGAATAGTCAAATTCGCGCCTTTAGTTCACAAGGTGATGGAAGGGGTACAAGTGAGGATGAGCATGCATCTATGGTAGATGGGCCTGATTTTGATGGCGGAAGGCATAGTCAGAAGACATTAAGGGAAGATGGTAGCGGCTGTGATGCACATGCTCGACTTGCAGAACTAGATCAAAAAGAATGGCTTTCTAATGAGAAGTTTTTAATTGAAAGTAAAAAGAAGGAATCTCCTTTCTTAACAAGACGTGAAAAGTTTAAGAATGAGTTTTTGCGCAGGGTCATTCCTTGGGAAAAGTTACATGTATCTTTGAAAACTTTTCCCTACTACCTCAAGTAAATATTATTTCTTTTGAATTTTATCTTTTCATTTCTATAAGAAGCAAATTTGTAGCATTTGGTTATTCTTAATTTGTGAAGAAGAATTAACAACTTGCTTTCTCATGTAGTGCAAATGCCAAAAGTATTTTGGTGGAATGTGTTGAATCCCATTTCAAGCATAATAACCTCACCAATTCTTATGGGGCGCGTCTAAAGTCATCAAGCGGAAGAATATTGCTTCAGAGCACCCCAGGTAAACATGAATGGTATTTTATGCATATGCTATGATTTTTATCATGAACAGTTTTCCTTTAAGTTCATGGTGATTATTTATGGTTGATGCTACTTTCAGGCACTGAGCTTTATCGGGAGAGAATAGTTAAGGCTCTTGCACAGGATTTACAAGTTCCCTTATTGGTGCTTGACAGTAGTGTTCTTGCCCCTTATGTAAGAAGACGAGGATTGCATTGAAACCCTATTGTCCGGCAATTAATTATGTTTCTATTTTTAAAAAAAATTCATGCATTGTTCGTCTTTTCTTGTAGGATTTGGCTGATGATTCAGAATGTGAATCTGATGATAACACAGAATCTGGAGAGGAGTGTAATTCAGAGTCGGAGGTTGATGATGAGAATGAAGCAATTACTGAAGAAGAATGGACCAGCAGTGCTGAGGCACGATCTGACGCTGATGATGATGTGGCTGACATGGAGGCAACTGCTGAGGCAGCCATCAAGAAACTTGTTCCTTTCAATCTTGAAGAGTTTGCAAAGGTAGATCTTATGAGGTGATGGGGTTGTATTGAATAGATTGTTTGTTAAATGCGGAAATAGACTTATCTACCAAAATTTTTTCACTTTATTTTAAAGCTTAGACTCTAAATGCAAGTCTAATTTTAGGTCCATGCCTTCATGCATTGACTCACTTGAATAGCCCAATAGATCTAACAGTTGAAAAAACTGACGTTTTCTAGTCCTATTGCTACTGCTTCTTTTAGGGTATTATTTATGAGTTGAGTGCAGTAGCAGACTACGGGACATTTATCTAATTGTACTTGATTGAGAAAGTAGCAATTTCTATTATGGTTATGTTAAGAGTTGATATAAAATCAGTCTTGAGCATCATCTAACATCTTTAACATTCCAGTTGAATGGTTTTTAATATGATATTGGAGCTTTTATTACAAGCAGGTCTTTTAGCTTGTACTCCCCAGACTTTCTGTGACAATGAGGTTTTCGTTCAACTTCAGCTATTGAAGATTTAGTTTTAGCTCTCACTACAAGGTGTCATGAGCCCTCATTTTGCTAGCAGTTTCAAGTCTAGTCTTGAGCCTCATCTGATAGTTTGGACTCTTGAGTTTGAATGGTTCTTTAAAACTTGTTCAAAAGAGAAGAAAAGGAATATCATGCTTATATACGAAATTGTCTAAAAATAATCTTAGTATAATTTCTGAATTTTTTTCATAGTTGGCCTTCTGGACTTATTGTTTCTCATCTAGAACTGATCTGACTAAACTTATCATACAGCTGAATTACTTTCTGAAAGAACGGAAAAGGAATTCTAAAGTTGAAATATGTTAGCCTTATTAAGGTGTCAATGCCATTGGCTGTGGACCTGCATTCATTTAAGTACTAAAAAAGAGTATCAAGGGTGATACATGCTTGCATACGTTTGTGTATGTATTCTGAGATGTTCGCTGTGCTGGTCTATAAAGAAATGCCTTCCTCTGATAAAAGACGACAGAGCAACTTATTTGTTTCCTCTTACCACAACTTGTCTTGTTCAGGATTTTGTTTCTTTTTTTGAGCTTTGAAATACTATTGTGTAAGGAGATATTTGTTACCTTTGTCTAATAATCTGGAGTGTAAACTGAGTCCTAATTCTGGAGATGCTTCTGTACAGAGAGTCTCTGGAGAACCTGATGGTTCCTCAAAGTCCTCAAATTCCAAGGATGCTGACTCATCAGACAATTCAAGACGACCTCTTAGGAAGGGTAAGAAAATTTTCAAATGCCTTGCATCGTCAAACTCCCTATCTTTTCTTATTCCCTCATCCTTCCCCCCTCCTTTTTTTTTATAATAATTATTAACTTCCTGTTTCAATTTCTACATTTATTTCCTTGTTTCTTGTTGATCATGTGGATTGTGTATGTGATATCATTTTAATGTGCTCAACCTCTCTCTATCATCAACCTCCTGTGAATTGTGGCTCAACATTAGATCTCTTTCTCCTTTCAGGATTGCCTTTGACAAAGTACATTATATGGCTCCAGAGAGACATGCTTTTTGGATCTAATTTTTTTTAAATACATTTCAAGTTTGTAGTTATAAGTTGCTAACAAGTTTGTGATTCCATGCATCTTACTGAAAATTAATTTTGATTTTTCAATTCACTTACTAGGAAGGTGCATCTTGAATTCTCTTCTGCTGTTTTATTTTAGTATAGTGGTATTCTTCTGTTGGGAGAACTTTTCTATGCAACTGTATTTTCCTGTTGTTTTCACTCTATCAAACTGTTGTCCCCTACTTCAACCAGTAGTCAATTAAATAATTGTGCATATTTGTGATTGACTTTTGGTATTGTTAGCACCTGATTCAGACTTAGAATGGTGGTGGTTGAGTTTTTTGTGGTGGATTGTTTTGGAGGTGTCTAATTCTGTAGAGGTGTTGCATGCTTTATTATGTGAAAATGATTTCAACTTATTATTGAAAATTGCCTATCTCTTTGGATTGGATACTAGACCTCTCCAAACATATGAAAAGATGAAAAGGAACTTGTCAAAAATCATATTTCATCACCAAATTTTGGTCCATTAATTTATGCTCTCACTTGACTTTCGTTTGCTAGGGGACCGGGTGAAGTATACTGGACCTTCTGTACGAATTGAAGCTGATGACAGGTTTGCTACTTCATTTTTTGACTGTGTGAAACGTTAACATGGCTTAAAGATCTATGATGCTTCATGTCTAAAACAATTTGCTTGTTGTTTTAAAAGACTTGCTATGTAATACTTAGATATACGTAGTCAAAATACTGTTGCAAGGCATACTTGCCCAAAGTTTATAGAGATACAACAAATTGAGCCTTTTTTATGCTATCCCCTGAAGTTGCATCTACTACTCGGTAAATTATTCACTGGAGGCTCTATAACATATGCAAGCTACCTTATATTTTGATTTATATTCTTGTATAGTTGCTTGTTGTCCCTATGCACACCAATATCAGTTTGCTATTCAATCAGATCTTTATGAATTAGTAATTATTCTATGCAGATTTTGTCTGCCATATGCACAGTTATGGATTGTTTGACTCTTATTTTCCTTTTATGTGGAATGATATAATCAAAGGAGTTAGTCCAGTTGGGACGAGCAGTAACCTCTTGCCTTGTCAGCATGGGCTCTAGGGAGTGATCCGGGACTAAAATCTTTAACACATCAGACTGATGTTGCACCCCTAAGATTACCTAGTAAAAGCTGTAAATACCAAAAGAAAATGTGGAATGATTTCTCTTTTGATGTTCACACACATTCATGGAGTATTTCCTGGATTTCATTTTTTGTTTTCCTTGATTCTGATCCTCTTTCATGTCTAGAAAGTGGTTTATCAGTTTTTATTCAAAAATCTGGTCTTTTTACTTTTGAAGAGCTTATGTTCACATGTGGAATTGGAACTTTGGTGAGCATTTGAAGATAATGCAGTGTTGAGCTGTAAATTGGCTTAAGATAAAACATGGTTCATGGTCTGTCTTTCAAAGATCATTTGGCATGAACTTACCTCCCCAACAAACTTTGACATCACAGGATCATACTGGGGAAGATTTCAACCACTGAGGGTCTGAAAAATGCCTATACCAATATTCGTGGCAGGTGGGTTGGTAAGTCCTCATGGTGTCTTGAAGGAAACACATGGGGTCCTGCTAGTGGCATTTATGATGGGAGATTTGTGCGTTCTGACCAACTAGTGAAACGAAACTGTAGGAGTTTGAAGAAAAAAACAGTAGGTTGCAGCTAGAAATGCAAGGTTGTACCTTTTGTGTTTCGGTTGTTGTAAAGCAAACCCTACGTAAAACCTGTGAAGAATATTTAGCAACAAGTATTTCTCATAATTTGTTTCTTGTGCTTGAGATAAAAGAAACCTTTTTGTAGATGTGCTTCTCTATGTGTATCACTCTTGGTACACATATAGACCCTGCTGATTCCCTTCAGATAGAGCCATAAGTTCCGTGATTATTAGACACTAGAAGCCAATTCGTTTTACAGTAGTGATGTACTGTATAAATTATGAATGACACAGCTACATTAGTCATTGGCTATTAGAATGAGTGAATCTGATGTCTGTGGCTATGTGGTAACTAAAGTGCTTCATGGCTGGTGTTGGTTGCTATACCTTGATAATGGTCCAAATTCCTCTGAACTTGCATTTCATGAATTGTTGCTTTGATTGGTAACTTTTACTTTTTTGGGTTCTATTAAGAGATGTTGAATCGTTAAGTTTTTCAGGTTATTTTCTCTGGCTATTCTTCTTTTTGAATTATTATGTCTGTTCAGAGTTGTTACTTTGTTGTGATTTTTGTTTCTTTTACTCTATGCTTGCTATTTCTTTAACAACTGGAGATCTAGTTCTGTTTCTGGTATGTTGGTACAGAATGTTTACTTGCAATATCAGTCCTGTACTAATGTGTCTCACCATGCTCTAAAAATTGGAGTTTGGACAATGACGAAAAGATTGGACCTGTGGAGCTTTCATGTCTTTATGGTAGTTACCTTGTTGGGATCTTACTAATAGTTGATTGGAATGACAGGCCTTTATCAAGTGGTCAACGTGGGGAGGTATATGAGTTGAATGGAGATCGAGTTGCTGTTATATTGGATTTAACAGGTGAAATTGAAACTGACAAAGATAAGGATGAGCAGCTTGTGGATCAATCTGTGAAAGCCCCAGTTTATTGGATAGATGGTAAACTTCTTGCATTTGTAAGGGTCGCTTCCCACCTATTTGGGAATAGATCATTCTATGAAATTGAACGGAAGAATGTATGAGATTCAAGATTCAGAAACTACCGAATACTTTCTTTCCTCATATGCTATGCTTCCTATAATAACTTGTGTGAATCGTTCTAAAATGCATTTTGGATGCTATCTTTTATAATAGGAACTTTCTTGTCAGTTTTTAATGAATAATATGATAAAATCTTGTCTAGAGTTTCTTGTTGCTTTTGAGTGTTCTTGCCTCCTTGATTATCCTTGCATCATTTTCTTCGCATAATTACTACGTGATGGACCATTACTATGTTCTTTTGCGTTATACTTGTTCTTTGCAGAGGATTTGGAAGTACGGCAACTTTTTTTGCCCTTCTCAGTGCAAGTAATTGTATATGCTCCTTGGTTGTAAATTAACCGAGTAGTTTTTGTTTTAGTCAAGGACATTGAGCGTGACACTGATGCTGAGGCAGAAGATTGTTATATAGCTATGGAGGCTTTATCTGAGGTATGAATGCTCTATAAATTTCCTTCTCCTGACTTCTGTTCTTCTTGTTCATGTTTAATTTGGGTTGTTTCTTTTTGTTTTTGTGCAGGTTTTGCATTCAATACACCCCCTTATTGTCTATTTTCCAGACATTTCTCTATGGCTGTCTAGAGCAGTTCCCAAGTCGAATCGGAGGGAGTTTTTCCTCAAGGTGCAGGAAATGTTTGATAAGGTACCAGGCCCTGTTGTTTTCATATGTGGCCAAAACAAAGTTGAAAGTGGGTCAAAGGAGAAAGAAAACATTGTAAGTTTAAGATCTTGTATTAAGATAAAGATTATGTTAAAAGGCTTTACCATTTTTACCATTGTATAATCTATGCAATGGTCTATCTTTGTTTCTTTTACTGATTTTCTTTAGAATCTGATGTTAAGCAGACAATGATATTCCCAAACTTTGGTCGTTTGGCTAAGCTGGTGAGTGTTTAATAACTTGAAAAATGTTATGCATTATGAGCAATCATTTGTAATATTTTTACTTCATTGTTTTTCCACAGCATCTGTTCTATCGTCCTTATTTCTCTTAGCTGATGCAAATTCTAATGCTTGCTTCCAGCCTCTCTCCTTGAAACGGCTTACAGAAGGACTTAAAACGACAAAGAGATCTGATGACAATTATATAAATAAGATCTTCAGTAATGTCCTAACTGTAAATCCCCCAAAGGTACTTTGGATGCAATAAACTTCAAAAGTTGATATGCTATATGTGCAGGGTTAAATTCTAAATATCCTATTTATCTGAGGACAAGGAGCCAGAATTCAATTTTTATACTGATTCTCGGTCACTGCACAACATTCTTTTTAAATTTTCTAATCATATTTAAATGAAATGGTATTTCTAGGCTGTTGATTGAAAGGTATAATCTTTTGGCAATTTCATGGAGTCTTCAAATTAAAGTTCTATGTTAGAGCATTTAAAATGAAAAGCCAATTCCAATATGCAAGCCTGCCAAGTTTTGCCATGCATGAGCTTTGCAATTTACAGCCTGGATAAGAAAAAATGCAATTATGGTTTGGTCTTTTCAACTTGTGTTCTGGGGATCATTCTAATGGTTTCCAAAAAGTACCAGAAAGGCAATTGAAACTTCTGAAGAGAAGTGATTTGAACTTTGTGTGCAGGATGTTTGAGTAGATTACTTTAAATGATGCACTTTCCTGTTGTGCTTTAAATGAAACCTAGGCTTACATTGAGGACAGGGATGTCTAGAAATTTGAAACGTAAGCTTACTGTCAATTGACTATAAGCTATAGCATTGAGGACAGGGATATCTAGAAACTAGAAATGTAAGCTTACTGTCAATTGACTTATGTATAGCATTGATAACCTGCTGTATAAGTCATATAGAGTTTCTTTCTCAATTACATCTGGAATTCTGCCACAATTTTTAGTCTGTTTGATCACCGGATATTTTTGAGGTTTTCTTAACATTGCCATTGTTTACCACGTTTACAGGAGGAAGAACTCCTTAAGACATTTAATAAACAGATTGAAGAGGACCGAAGAATCGTGATAGCAAGGAGCAATATGAATGAACTACAGAAGGTAGGATCTAACCATTCTTCTGGATCATAGTGCTGTTTTGCGTACTTTGCTGAGTGTTTGGGTTTTGCAAATGATTGTTGTGTACTGACCAAGAAATTTGATAGCCGCGCTTTGCACTTCCTATTCTTTTAACTTTTTTTTTTTCCTTTGGAATGCAGGTTCTAGAAGAAAATGAGATGTCATGCATGGACCTGTTGCATGTAAATACTGATGGTGTGATACTGACTCGTCAAAGTAAGAAGTTAAAACTGAAAGAACAGATTTTAATTCTAGCATCTGAAATCTTAGAATAATGTGGGAAACAGGTTTTCAAAGTAACTCTGACCTCTAGAATTTATAATAATTCGGGAAGCGAGTTGTTCAAATTAATGCAGTTTGTTCTCTTTTTACTGATTGTAGATGAAACTTTGTTCGCAGGGGCTGAAAAAGTTGTGGGCTGGGCTAAGAATCATTACTTGTCAGGTTGTCTGCTTCCATCCGTAAAAGGCGATCGGTTGTCACTGCCTCGTGAAAGGTGTGCAAGTTTATACCATGAATATTACTAAGATGATTTTTATTCTTGAGGCTAATTGCTATCTTTTCAACATAAAGCCTTGAGGTTGCAATTATGAGGTTGAGGGAGCAAGAAACCGTAGTACGGAAGCCATCACAAAACTTGAAGGCATGTATAACATTTACACTTCCTTATTGCTTATTAGAATATAAACCTTTATATTGTGCTTGGTTCTGATGATTGGAAAAAATCGGCAGAACCTTGCTAAGGATGAGTACGAAAGCAACTTCGTTTCAGCCGTGGTACCTCCTGGTGAAATTGGTGTAAGATTTGGTGATATAGGTGCTTTGGAAGATGTGAAAAAGGCATTGAATGAGCTTGTCATTCTTCCTATGAGGAGGCCAGAACTGTTTTCTCATGGACATTTGTTGCGGGTACTGAAATTTTTTTAAGACTGATTGAAACTTTTGGTATTCTCTTCAAGTGTTTTCAATACATTAATATGAACTTCCTTTCCAGCCTTGCAAAGGAATATTACTTTTTGGGCCCCCTGGAACTGGAAAAACTCTGG
>JANITX010180363.1:0-11750 GCA_027564395.1 Erythroxylum ulei
TCAACCCAGATTTAGTTCATAAAATTAGCTAAAAGCTTCAGCCCAACCTTGAAACTTTAAGGAAATTACTCATTCATGGTAGGACGAAAACCACAAACATTATGCTCAGCAGACAATATTGGGAGAAATTAAATAATAGAAAAGAAATTGAATAAGTTTTGGGTCTCCCTCTTTGCGTATATTTTTTTGCGCCTCCTCCTGATATGTGCCTCAAGCTGCCAGCGTCCGTGTGGGTCTCCTCCTTGGTGCGTGATGCTCCAGCTGTTCACGCCTAGCTTCAAAACCTTCTCTAACGTTGGAGAATATCTTCTTGTGGTATCACCTGAATGCTGGAGCCCCCTTGTTGAGTGAGTAATGGAGCCCTCCAAAAATCAAGTGAGTGGAGAGGAATGAACAAAACTAATGAGTGAATGCTTTTTGTGGGGCTCTCCTCCAAAGTTGCGTGAATCCTCCTCCCTTGTATTGTGTAACGTGAGTTTTTTGTGGAGTAAACGTTTTTTGCTTCCTTCCCTTGTGAGTGGAGAGTGATCAAAATTTATGAGTGAGTGGAGCCCCCTGATGTGCGTGAGTGGAGTCTATTCATTGAGAGCTCTCCTTTCTATTTTTAACGTTTTTTCCAGCTCCCCCCACTAATGTGCGTCAATCCTCTTATTTTTTTGCTGTTTGAGTGGGTCCTCATTAGTCCTTCTAATCTTACCAATTAATGCCTAACCCCTCCTTCATGTACCAGCTGAACACGCCTCCTCTGGTGTTTTTTTTCGTCCCTACCTTCTAAGCTCCACGTCTTCTTGTTTTATTTTCCAGCTGCTTCTCCAAAGTTCCCCCTCAATTTTTAATGTAACGTGAATATGCTGAAGAGTTGGTTAATGAAAAATGGAGCCCCCCACTCTTGTGCGTGATTGGTGGTTTTGTCCAATGAGTTGTCTCTTTGCATGCATGATTTTCGATGTATCTTGGAGCTGTCCTCCTTGCATGCATGGTGGAGAGTTTCCAAATGAAAAGTCAGTGTTTTTGGTGGAGCCTCCCTCATTTTTGTTGTTTTCTTCTTTTCCCGAGTTAAAGCCTAAGCTCTTGTCCATGCGTGCTTCTTTCTTTGAGAATTTTATTTGCTCCATCTAATGTCTGCGTGATTTTCTTGCTGTATTTTCCTCTTGTCTTCATGTGTCCATTTTCTTTGGTCTTTCTAAAACAACCAGCTGCCTTCTTTGCTTTTTAATTTGCTCTTCTTCTTTTTTACTTGCCGTTTTGGACTGCTGTTTCTACCCACGTTTTCTTTAGACTGTTGTGGTCTTTTATAATTAAAACTATGTGCGTTTCTTACAAATTAAACAAGACAATTATAAATGCAAATTCAAATAAACTAAATAATTTAGCAGGAAATAAATGTATAAAGTTCAATAATTAATTCAAAAATTAAGAGAAAATGCCATTAATTCTAATGCTAAAAATGCCTTCATCATCAAGCAATATCCGTTAAGTAGTCCCGGACAAAAGACGTAGCCGAAGAAAGAAGACTCTGTTCAGTTACAGATATTCCTTGATGGTACTCTTCTTTCTATCTTTTCTTCTGAATGGGAAAAGCACAAATTTTCAAAATCTCATATTCATTTGATTGGAATTTCCCCCAAATTCTGGAGACCAATGCCTAATTACCTATTTTCCTTGTTGATTTTGTTTAACATCTATATACAGCTTGAAGGCGCTTCCTGACCCCATGGATAATTTGGAGGTTCTGAAGGACAGACACAGAGAAGTTGCCATCGTCCATTGACAATCTCAAGAAATTTCTGAATCGTTTTATCGAAGACCGTTATTCATTGGCTTTGTTCTTTTAAGGTATTTCCTCACAACTGTAATTTTGCTTGAGAACTTGAGCTTTCTATCTTTCGCCCAAGTTTAGAATAAATCAGAGAAAATTACAGTCATACGAGACTCGTGCGATTTGAATCAAGTTCAAATTTAGAATCATCCTTTATCTAGTCATAAAACCATGTAGGTTCTTAGAATTCTTCACCAGTAAATCCGCACAATAAATTTAGTTCTTTTGCATATTTTGGATAGATATAAGCTAAAGTCGGTATATAGGTCCTGGGGAAAGCTCATGGAAGCTTCAAAGTCAACAAGAAAATATCAAAAAGCTTCATGCACACGCCACTTCCAAGATAATGGATTCTTGTGTTAAATAATGCATAGAAGTTTTGCTATGGTTGTTTAGTGTTACTGAATGGCCTCCACCCTCTTGGTCCAACAATGATGGCTTCTTCTTCTTCTTTGGAATCTCACCCATTGAAGAACGACGTTTTCTTGAGCTTCAGGGGTGAAGACACTCGTCCCAATTTCACCGGTCATCTCTATGCCGCTTTGTGCCAAAAGGATCTCCTAACCTTCTTTGACGACGAGGAACTCAGAATAGGAGAAGCAATTGCTCAGTCCCTTCCCAAGGCAATCCAAGATTCGGCTGTTGCTGCCCTTGTTTTCTCAAAAGACTATGCATATTCCACTTGGTGTCTTGATGAGCTTGCAGAGATCATTGAATGTCATCGAACCCATGGACAAATTGTCATACCTGTCTTTTACCAGGTAGATCCATCCCATATTAGCAAACAGTCCCATGATGTTGCAGCAGCTTTTGTAAAACATGAGCAAATTCCCAATAATGCAAACAAGATCCCAAGGTGGAGGGATGCCTTGACCACATCTGCCAATTTATGTGGGATTCTAATGAATTAAGGTATGTTTTAGTTTGTATTGTCAATTCAAGTGAATGGTTCTTTTGCTTTTCATTCATTTATATTGTGTTTCATAATTGGCAGGAATGGTCATATGCTTATTAACATAATCGTTGAAGAAATTTTGGAAAAGCTGAACCAATCAATGACATGTAATGGTTTTGACCACTTGGTTGGAATGGACTCACGCATTGAGGACATAAAAAAGGTATTTACTATTAACCCATTGGAGATTTGTATTTTAAGAATTGCAGCTGAAGTCGTATATCATAATATGTCCTATCAATTCTAGGATTGTTGCTTTGTACATAACGTGAGACAACATGCAGAAGCTGGTGGCATCAAGAAGTTACCGGAAGAACTCAGTTCAAAAGCATTAGGTGAAAAAGATTTAGTAAAATATACATTTAGTGCTTGTCCTGGACCATCTCTTATAAAGAGACTTGGTCGCAAGAAGATATTAATTGTTCTTAATGATGTGAATGATCCATTACAATTAGAGTCTTTAATTGGAGATCCATGTTGGTTTGGCTCAAGAACAAAGATATTTTGAGGCAAATATACAAAAGCAGTAGGTTCAATATAGATAATATATTAAGTGTTCTTGTAGACAATTGCCTTGTCTTCAAAAAACATGTTGGAAATGTATGACTTGTTACAAGAAATGGAAAAGGAAATCGTTTGTCAAGAAGCTAAGTATCCAAATCAACGTAGCAGATTATGAGATGCGGAGAATAAGGTAAAATCTTTAAATATTTAAAACATTGTCCTCTATTTGTAATGGTCTCTTATATTTTTTGATTTATTGAAATAAGTTACTTTTTCCATATTAACTTATGTAGGTATTTGGTTGTTTGTTAGGAAGATGAAATAGCGGGGAACATAACTCTTGATGTGACTAAGATAAAGGAGATAGATTTAAATTCGAAAGTGTTTATAAAAATCCTAATCTTAAGTTCTCAATTTTTATGGAACCCCTAAGGAAAAAAGAAATTTATATCTTTCTCGAGGTCTTGATTATCTTTCCAATAAGATGAGGTATTTTCAATGGAATGGATTTCCATTGCAGTCTTTTCCACCTAGCTTCCAATCAAAGAATCTTGTGGTTGCTTAGATTACCCAACAGCAACATAAAACAATTATGGAAAGGAACCAAGGTACTTAAATTATATACTACTTAACACTTTAATTTATTGTTGTTTCTTAAATTATATACTACTTCACACTTTAATTTATTGTTAGTTTCTTGTAATAAAAGTTGAAAGTATCAAATTAATCCCTTTGTTATTTGTTTTAATCACAGGGATATTCAGTCGCATCTTAACAGACGTATGGAATGTTGGGTTCGATTGTTAATAGTTTTTGCAGTTTACTTAAAGTTGGCTCCTACTGTTATGGAAGTCAATTGAGCAAGTTAACGTCCCTAAGTTTTGTGAACAACAAAAACGTAACTCATCTTCCAAGTAGTGGAAGTGGACTTCTAGAAGGTCTTGAAGTTCTTGATCTAAGGGGATGTTCAAATTTGGATATATTCCCAGAAATTTCAAGTAATATAAAGAAGCTATACTTAGATGGGACTGCTATAAAACAGGTTCCTTCTTAAAATGGGAAGAAGATGAATGCTAGGTGGTTGCAAATGCACTGTTGAGGAATCATCTAACTGCTTTTACGAGAAATCAAGTGCAGAAACTATTGGTATGTGACTCTCTTTCTTCCCTCTTCTCTATTTGGGTCTGTAATTGTATAATCATTAATTTGTGTTATATATTTGTGCTGTCCAGGCCCGTTTTCAAATTATCCATCCAGGAAGTGGAATACCAGAGTGGGTCAGGCATCAAAAAAAGGGTGATACCATTCAAATCCACCTTCCTTCTCATTGGTTTACTCATCTTTTCCTGGGATTTGCTTTCTATCTGTGCCTTGATTATGCTGGAGAGAGTTTCCATCTTAGATATGATTTCTCTTTCTGAGGCAGTTACCATTTCTCCTCCCCTGATTCTGAACCATTGTTCATCCAAAGAAATGCTAAGAGGTTGAATGAAACTAAGTGGTTGCTGCTTCAAGTTCAATACTTCGATTAGGTGGGTCTTAATTTCCAGACATTTAAGAACAGAGATGCTATCACATTTTCGTAATCTTATTTCAATATGCGTTTTGAGATTATAATAAATTAAACCAAGCTACTAAACCTCCCTCCCTCCCTCTCGGCTACAACAAGGCTCCGAGAGAGGGAACCATCAGAGAGTGAGACAGCTAAATTAACAAACCAGAAGCAGAGGAACGCTGGTTTATTATGCATGAAGACGACGTCGTAGCCAGGGGCCCTAATAAGAGTTAAATGCAACGGTTGCCGAGTAGCGGCCACAGTACGCCGTCTCCGCCACAGTCACCTCTCCGGTCGCCGCGGTACCGCAGCCGGTATAAGGCCGACCGGTTCAGCCCGGCGGGCCGGACCCTGGCGCACCGGCTCGCTTGGCTTCTCATCTCCGTTCTGCTACGTCGTCAGGGGATTTTCCTCTTCGCGCCCCTTTTATACATCTCCGGTATGTTGCTGTACATGGGAACTGCGTCGTTTGATGTTGTTCCGGTGATTAAACATAAGCCTGCTCCGGGATCCGTTTACAAGAGTCCTCGGGTTTATGAGAAGCTCCGACCCGAAATGGACGCTGATAATTCCTCTGCTGATGCGGTGAGGATCGTTGTTTATACTGAATCATAGTCATTAGCCAACCTTTTTTAGATCTAATCGGTAGAAATTTGAAAGACGGGGCTTTTTGAAAATCTACCTTTAGATTTAGTTTGTTGCTAGGTTGAGTATTTAAACGTTTTGCTTATTGATTTAACATTGTAGGTCTTGAGAGAGCTTGTTCTCTAAATTCATTTCACAATACACAGGCTGCTCTTTTCACTCTGCTATTCCTTTATACTGAGAATTTGAGTTTAACGGTACTTAACTATGTATATTGAATGTGTTGTCTCAAAGATACACAATTAATTAGCTTTTCTTTCAGCTTGCAGTTTTGTTTGCTGTTGGCATTGGTTTGTTTCATGATTTCTTTTGTTAATTCTTCCACTTGCTTATATTACATTTAAATTGATTGTAGTTATCCACCATATGGAAAAACTCGTATAAAGGTGGTGAGTGGAGACCATGTGTGAAATCGTCTCCTGGAGGTATGAATTATGTTGAAGATATGAATACGGTATTTTGATAACATCATAAAAACCTTTCATTTCTTCAGATATTTGATAAAACAGTCATGTTGGGTTCACTGTTGTGTTGCTCAACTTGTTTTGATTTAATAATTTTTGAATGAACATAGAGATGCTTGGTTTTCAGTTTTTGAGCTACAATCAATGGCGTCATAATAATTGTTTGGATCAACTTGAGGGTTTGTACTACTGAGTTGTACTGCACCTTTTGTTGAATCCTTGAAATACATGATCACAAAATATCAAGGAAATTGTCAGCGTAAATTTTGTTTGTTGCTATGGAAACTAAGATCAAATGCTGCCTGGTCTAAGTAACAGGTCTCCTATTATTGGAGAAATAATTTGGTTAAGAATAAGATTCTGAGCATTTTGCAATCCGTCAGGTAGTTTACTTCTGATGAATAGATGTGATAGCATTTAGTCATCTGACCCTAACACATACACATTCACCTTTATCCAAGAATGAGATTTTGTATGATTTTGAGAAGCCGCAGTGGGGTATATATGTGCTGAGATTTCTATTCCCCAAACTCTTAAAGTAACTTTTTCAACCAAAAAAAAAACTCTTAAAGTAACTTTAGGTTGTTATTTAGATACTTTTATTGGATAGTTATCTTAATATTTGTGAACATCTTGTGAATTACATACGTGTTGGATCCCCTCTTTCTGATCCCCAGGATTCAGTTCTCTAGAAGAAATCTATTCCTTTCAATTGATGGACACCATTTTGTAACTTCGACAAGGTTGTGCTGATTTTCAATAATGTGTGTAACCACTTTTCATGAAGAAAAAAGTAGGATAGTTAGGGTAAAAGTTAACTGTTGATTCTTTTGGAGGATTTTATGAAGTGTTAAGCTTCAATTTTGTTGCTACCACTTAGGCTTTTAGCTCCACAATAGCATGGACTAACACATGTGAGAGATATGGCCTGTCTATAAATCACCTTCCTTCTTGGCTAAATGATTGGTCATCCTCAAACCTTTAGGTCTATATGATGTCGCCAGATATTTCTGACTTGAATTGTTTATGGAGTAGCTTTTTTTCACCTTTGTATATATGAATATGCAGCCTGCATAATTTATGTCCGCAGTTTTTGCAACATCTTTGTTTTATCCATCTTTTCTTTTCTGGTTGTGTTTTATCTCAGGCTTACCTGAATCAAATGGTTACATATATGTTGAAGCAAATGGTGGCCTTAATCAACAGAGGACATCGGTTGGTGCTTCTCTTTCAATCATCATGACTGCATTCACCTTGTTAGTTACAACATTTTTCCATAAACTACAATTATTCTTAATTTGCAGATATGCAATGCAGTGGCTGTGGCAGGTTATCTTAATGCAACACTTCTGATTCCAAACTTCCACTTTCATAGCATTTGGAGAGATCCTAGGTTAGTTAGCTCTTCTTGTCCAATGCTGCACCTATAATTATAAATTTCCATTTATCATATGCTTTAGAGTTGATTAGAAATCCAATTTCTGGTTTCTTCTCTTTAGAAATTCAACGTATATCTCATTTTACCTATTGATGATGGATACTGCAGTTACTTCCTGCTCTATTCATTGGATGTACGCAGTGGTGTTTAAAGTAGTTTGTCTATTCAAAAGTAGCTGCCATTATTTGTGCTCTGTTTAGATTGTCTGTCGTTGTCCTTTAATTTTGAGTTCTGATTTGTGACAAATTCCCATCAGTGTGTTGTTCTTGGATCAGATTCCTGGAAGGCTGCTATTGCCAAATCTTTTTTATTGAAAAATTTACTTAATTTAGGGCAGCTTACATGTATGATATCTGTCCAATAATTTTATTCCAAGATAAAACGAGCTATCTTAATTGATTTTTTCTATGATCACAATGCAATTTGGTATTCTTATCGTGGTTTTTACATTCAGAGTTTGTTCTCAAGGTTTGATATATTGATAATGTATTGCAGTTTTTCTTAACCTGTTCCTGAAACTGATGGATTTTTATTTTAATTCTCCAGCAAGTTTAGAGATATCTATGATGAAGAATTTTTCATCAATGCCTTGCAAAATGATGTAAGGGTTGTTGATAAGATTCCAGAATATCTCATGGACCGTTTTGATCACAACTTGACCAATGTCTATAACTTCAGAGTAAAAGCATGGTCGCCAATATCATATTATAGGGATGTAGTACTTCCAAGGCTACTAGAAGAAAAGTAAGTGAGTAGATACAGTACATTGTTGTCTATTGTCTCTCTCTTCACGTGCGGGCACACACAGAGACACTTACACATAATCAAATGCACACACGGATTAATTAAACTGGGTTATTACATGATGTTTGTGCAACTATTTGATTATGCTTGGTTGGCCAATATATTAATATTAGTTTGCTTATTGAGTTTCTTTTTTGTATTTCTGATAATGTTTCAGGGTTATAAGGATATCTCCTTTCGCAAATCGTTTGTCATTTGATGCACCGCCTCCAGTCCAACGGCTTAGGTGTTTGGCAAATTATGAAGCTTTAAGGTTTTCAAGTCCCATATTGACTCTGGGGCAAACCTTGGTTGCAAGAATGAAAGAACGCAGTGTAGTTCATGGTGGAAAATATGTGTCAGTGCATCTTCGCTTTGAGGAGGTTAGTGTTAATTACTTAAGAGGTGTTTACTATTACTGGTTTCTGCTCACCATCAGGATCATTCAAACCTTTTTCTTGCCAATTTATAAGATCCTTGCTAATATGCAGGACATGGTTGCATTCTCTTGCTGCATTTTTGATGGTGGAGAGCAGGAAGACAGAGACATGAAAGCAGCAAGGGAAAGGGGTTGGAAGGGAAAATTTACAAAGCCTGGTCGAACCATCCGTCCTGGAGCAATTAGGCTTAATGGGAAATGTCCCCTTACACCTTTAGAGGTATTATGTTCCTTTTCATATTTGCCTCATTCCATTTGGTGGTGATATTGAGCGATGTACTTTCAATGCAGTTTAACTATCATTAGAGCACTTGCTTGATATGCTGTTATGATGGATAAAGTCTGAATGGTTGTTTTGTACTGTAGATCCTAAAAATACAAGGAAAAAAATTGTTCTCCTTTACATTATGAATGTTCATACTACTACTCCATGGCCCATTCTAGAGGTCATTTGGGAAGATACACATGCTCGTTTCCACATTATTGCTCTTTGATCATCAACCTTAAACAATATGTGCATGCGTCAGTGTTGCCTTCGTAAATAAATAGCTAGTCTATGAATGTATATCCATTTTTGGTGGCATATAACTGATGTCTGTGCTACTGCTTGCATTGAGAAAAGTCTAATGTTAGTCAGAATTGTTAAGCAAGAATATTGCACATGAGCCTTTGACATATCTTACTTTTCTGTCCTTGTGAGTCAGAATTGTTAAACAAGAATATTGCACTTGAACCTTTGGAATATCTTACTTTTCTGCCCCGTGGATTTTATGTTAGTATACCCTCACATTTATTTTCCTTTTCCCTTTTATCAGGTTGGTCTGATGCTTAGGGGCATAGGTTTTGATAAAAACACATGCATATATTTGGCTTCTGGCAAGATATACAATGCTGAAAAGTATATGGCCCCACTCCTAGAAATGTTTCCAAATTTGCAAACAAAAGAGATGTTGGCATCGGAACAAGAACTTGCTTCTTTTAAGGTACGAAACATTTGTGATCTCGTTCAACTGCCTATGGTATGATTTAGCATTATTTATGACTGGACTTGGGTTACTTGTTGCAGAACTTCTCTTCTAGAATGGCAGCGCTAGACTACACTGTTTGTCTTCACAGTGAGGTATTTGTTACAACACAAGGTGGAAATTTCCCTCATTTTCTGATGGGCCACAGAAGATTCTTGTATGGTGGACACTCCAAAACAATCAGACCAGACAAGCGGAAGCTGGCGTTACTTTTCGATAATCCACACATTGGGTATACATTTATTCATCTGCTTTTTTATTATTATTTTCTGTTAAATAACTGTACTCCTGTGGGTGAACAAAAATGCCTTGACATTAAGTCAAATTACTTAATGGTTGAACTGCAAACGAAGCCATGCTTTTTCATTGTTGTTTGTCAGATTACTTTTTCTTTTAAGTCTCAGAACAAGGATATTACTTTTTCTTTTAAGTCTCAGAACAAGGACTGATTTTTTTCTGCTTTCTCGGTGATTGATGTGGTCTGGAAGGAACAAAATTGATGGAAATGGTATTGATGTTTTTTCCTGATGGAAAATAAAAGTAGTAACAAAGTCAGACAGCTATCTGAATTCTTTAGTGTTCTTTAATAAATGAAATCTTACACACAATCTAGTTGCATTTGTCTTTTCTTTTCATGCACATCTTATGCACATGCGGGGTTACTAGATATTGCTGAGTTCAGTGGCCTGCAGATCTTGCTGCTTTATTCCTACTTAATGTATTTTATATAAAAAATAGGATAAATTATTGGAAAAGTAAAAGTACTAGAGAAATTTCATTTGTAAACTAGACTTCTAGCTTGGTTTTGATAAGATGCATAAGGTTTTTGGGTTTGCCCAATGATGACATACAGTCAACCCTCTGCAGTTAAAACCAGTTGATAAACCATTTTCTGTTTAAGCCATTTCCATTTATCAGTTTTGACCATCTATGATTTAGAAAAGTCTATCGAATATCCATTTTATTGTCCTTAATTTTGTTATTTATTTTCTTACAACTCTAGTTTGAAAAAAATTTGTGGGTGACACGGAATTTGTCGAATCCTTTATATTCAGTAACAGATGACTTTCTTGCATGCTTAGTACATTCAGTTAACAGTAATTTTTGAATGGAGGTTGATGCTAGACCAGTATTTGGAAAAGAATTTGACTTCAAGCTTTTGTTACTGCATCATTCTATACTCAAATTTAGGTTCTGATTTGAAAGCTTTTGTTTTTTTTCCTAAAAACTAATGGAAGTTTATTGGATTTAGTGTGACTAATGATTTGCAAAAAGTGATTATAATCGCATTTACCTTGTTCCCAGGTGGAAGAATTTCAAGCGGCACATGTTGAGTATGCGGGCACACAGTGATTCGAAAGGTTTTGAACTAAAGCGGCCCAATGACTCCCTATACACATTTCCATGTCCTGATTGCATGTGCCGAATGAACAAAACAGAATTATCAGCCGCGTGATCGGATTGAAGAGATACATTGATGTTTGCTTCCTCTGCCTTGTTATTACTGTGGGCACATCTTGCTACTGACACCATTTTTAAGTGTTGAGATTCTTTGATTTTTTTTGACCCTGCAACGTAGTGAGATGCATGCACTTCAGTTTGGGAGCTACGAGGATCAATAATTCCTAGATTGGAAGAAAGGTTGATGTACATTGATGGAGGAGTTACATGGGTAGGTATTTGCCTAACTGAGCATTGTTTTCATACATGCGGCTGGCTGTATCTAACAAGCTGTAAAAATAACACAATTCTTTGGTACCCTCCCCTGTAAAGTAATTGGAGATCATTCACAATGTAGAAACATCAACTTTGTGTACATTTGCAGAAACCAAGGGAACTCATTTTTCTAGTATCACATTTTTGTTCCTTTAACAGGAGGCTCCCGCTCAACCATAGCTGTTACCTATTGTTTGTCGATTCTAATTCCGTCTGTTTGCGGATGATGGCTCTTTTAACTACGTTGGCCGCCGTATAATGATGACTAAGCTCTTTCCCTGTCAATGTTATTGTTAGTCAAACACACGTTTCTGGCTGAGATGTGATCCTCTTTCCCTATTTTTGTGTACCCGTCTTGTCCTCTTAGATCCAAGCCATTCATTTATGTAGGACCAATAGTAGGTATA
>JANITX010180377.1:0-11749 GCA_027564395.1 Erythroxylum ulei
GTCAAGTTCATGTGCAATTTCACTGTTCACGTGTAATGATATGCATGAATATGGCAACACAATACTAAACACTCGCGGCCCTTTCCAAATTACTATTTTACCCTTCCCATTGGGGGTGGGATGTTACACTCAATGAACCTTACACATACGATTCTCAAGTTCCAAGCACTAAATATATGTCCTACAAGTCATGC
The DNA here is from genome assembly GCA_027564395.1 of Erythroxylum ulei. Classification (NCBI taxonomy): domain Eukaryota; kingdom Viridiplantae; phylum Streptophyta; class Magnoliopsida; order Malpighiales; family Erythroxylaceae; genus Erythroxylum; species Erythroxylum ulei. The sequence goes on from JANITX010180377.1 coordinate 195, forward strand.
ATTACCATGAAAGTAACGGTCCTATAATAGTTAAGGAAGCAACGGTTCTGCAATAATCAAGGAAGCAATGACATTTTTTTATAAGTTCTTTTAATTACATACATAGTTGACCTATTTGTAGTTACTTGCTATATCTATCAAATCACATAGGTCGGACCTCCAAATATAAGGAGGTTGGAATAATCCACTAGTTTACCAGTCCACATCTTCATCCGTGTCTTCATCTAAATTGGAGTTGATGGAACTCGATTCACCACATAACAGGCAGTATTGACTGCTTCTGCCCAGAATTTCTTATCTAAGGTTGCAGTTCTCAACATCGCTCGTGTTCTTTCTAATAGAGTTTCTAACAGAGTTATATTCATCTGCTCTGCTACTCCATTTTGTTAAGGAGTGTATGTCGTCGTGAACTGCCTTTTGATGCCTTCTTGCTTGTAGAATTTATCAAATTCTTTCCCAGTATATTCGCCTCCATTATCTGAGCACAAACACTTGATCTTCTTACCGAATTTGTAAAATTTTTAAAATTTGAAAGTTAGAAATACATTTGCCTTCCTCTTGACAGGAAACACCCAACATCTCCTCGAATAATCATTAATGAATGATACAAAGAAATTTGCTCCTCCTAGGGACGTAATTGGTGCTTGTCATACATCAGAGTGAATTAATTCTAGAATTTCTTTGCTTCTGTACTTTGATGTGTTGAACTTCAATCGATGTTGCTTACTCACAATGCAATGCTCACAGAAGGGTAGTGATACCTTTGTAAGACTTGGAAGTAGATTCTTTTCTGCAAGTATCTTCATTCCTTGTTCTGACATATGTCTAAGCTTTTTATGCCACATCATTGTAGATTTGTAATCTTGACTAGTCACCGCAATGGATGCCTCTCCTTCTTGCAAAGTCACTCCCTTCAGTATGTACAGATTTGCAACAATCTTCTTTGCTTTCGTAAATACTAGCACTCCTTTAATCACTTTCATGATCTTGTTTTGATTCTCAAATATGAAACCAAGATCATCTAGTTGTCCTATAGACAACAAATTCTTCTTTAGGCCCTCCACATGTCGTACTTTTTCAATAGTCTAAGTTGTTCCATTATACATTTTTAACTTGATGGTGCCTATACCAACGATCTGCAAAGCTTGATCATTACAGCTATACACAGATCCCTTAGAGACAAATTTATATTGATGGAACCATTCTCTTTGAGAGGTCATATGAAAAGTAGCTGCTGAATCAAGAAGTCATACATCAACAAATCTTCTCTTACCTCCAATAGTTGTTGTTGCTTTAGAGACCATTACACCTCTATCATCTGAAGTATTTGCCGCATTTCCATGAGGAATAGAATCTTTCTTATTCAGGTTTCAAAAATCCTTCTTCAAGTGCCCTTTCTTGCCACAATTGTAGCACTTGATATTCCTTTTACTCTTGGATTTTGATATACTATGTCTATGAATCCTACTTGAGCCACATTCTATTGATCTTCCTCTCGTCACCGTCGAGGCCTCCGCTTGTTGAATTTGCCAGCCTGTCTTCCTTACTTTTGCGCTGACTCTCTTCTTCCAGAATAGTAGCTACAACATTGTCAAAGACTAGAGTGTCTGTGATGTTTATTAAATTGATGACAAGTTGATCATACGAATTTGATAGACTTTGGAGTAGAAGTTTCGCATGTTCACTTATCTCTATTATGTTCCCCAATGATGTGAGTTGGAAAAATAAAATATCTAAAGTATTTAAGTGCTCCGTCACCAAAGTGGATTCTGCCATGCGTAAAGCGTATAATTTTCTCTTCAAAATTTTTTTGTTGTGGAGTGATTTGACCTCGTACAATTTTGTGAGGTGATCTCATATTTCCTTCATAGACTTCTTTTCCTCTATACTGGATAATACTCCATCAGCTAAAGCTAGGTGAAGATTTGCTACAACATTCTCGTCCATCTCATTCCATTTTTCATCTATGACTTCAGCTGACTATTCACTAATGACCGTCAAACAATTATCTTTCCTCAGGATTGTCTTTATCTTCAACTTCCACAATGAGAAATTACTCTCAATGAACTTTTCATTTTCAAATTTTGCTGTCATTGCTTTTATCACGAACAAAATTTAGCTTCCACTATTTCACGTGAATAATACCTATATGTATGAATAGTATCGTATACGTGAATAGTATTGTATACTTGAATCTGCATAGTATAATGCAAAATAAAATACATGAACAGTTGTCACGTTTTGAGGTTACTATTCACCAACTTTTACTGTGCTCACCCAAACTTTGAACGGATTATGCCAAAAAATTCGTCGTAATTTTCTCACCTCACTCTAATACCACTTGTGTGACAATCAACCGGATTAGAGCAAGTTCGCAACTAAATAGGATTAAAGGAATAGTAATAAACATAGAGATTTTACGTAAAAAAAACTCCAAAATTAGGATAAAAATTACGGATAAGGATAGAAGACTTTTACTATTAAGAAAACTGGAGAATGACAAAAAAAACTATACCAAAAAATACACAATTTTTTTTGGTCTCTCTTTCTCTGCTTTTCTCTCTCACCTCACGTCTCTCCTTGATGTGGAATGGTGCCAGCTATCCTTTTAGTTCTTTTTTTTAACTTTAGTAGGCACCGAAAACAGTGCTACCATGTCCTTTTATCTTTCAACTTTGGTAGGCACCAAAAACGGTGCCTACCATTTTTTGACACTTAATGCTTCCTTAATAATCAATGATTAACTAGAAAGGAAAGTTCAGTGGAATTGCTAGTCAACTATAGACAGGCTTCACAAAGTCTTCTATTTTTGGAACTGGTAGGCGACATATGTCATTATGATTTGTTTAGAGTTAAGTGAACGGTCATTAAATAATACTTACTACTTATTAGCAATTCGGTGCCTATCATTTTTGACACTTAATGCTTCCTTAATATTAACTAGAAAGGAAAGTTGAGTGGAACTGCTAGTCCACTATATACAGGCTTTACAAAGTCTTCTATTTTTAGAACTGGTAGGCGACATATGTCATTATGATTTGTTTAGACTTAAGTGAATGGTCATTAAATATTACTTGCTAACAATTTGGTGCCTACTATTTTTGACACTTAATGCTTCCTTAATATTAACTAGAAAGGAAATTTCAGCGGAACTGCTAGTCAACTATAAACAGGCTTTACAAAGTCTTCTATTTTTGGAACTGGTGCGCGACATATGTCATTACCATTTGTTTAGGCTTAAGTGAATGGTCATTAAATATTACTTATTAACAAAGATTCAGATTCTAACAGTCAAATCCTAGACTTGGGAGTGTGGGCTCGTAGAAGTTGGCAATCAGTAACAGCCGACACCCTCTTCTCCAGAAGCGTATAATCTGAGGTCTATTAAACGCTAATCCCATCCGGAAAACATTAATCATATAATTAATCCCATCCGGAAAACATTAATCATATAATGAATTTATCTATTTACTGAACTAGAAGAATGACAATATTTTTTAATTATCCATTAATTAAGTTAAAGAAATTTCTTGTATATTAATTCATACTCAATTATTAAATTTGATTTATTATTTTTTATTATCCAATAATAAAAATTAGTCGATTTGACACTAGATGAATATAAATCCTGATGGTTTTGATTGCCACGATGAATGTGAAACGACGAGCATGGCGAACGCTCCTGGTGACCCCTTACACGAATGGTTGATTCGCATGGGTGCTTATGGGAGACCTCGCATGATACACAAGGTTCCCGAACTGTTTCGGCAGAAAGAATCATGCAAGGGCTGTTTTGATCCTGTGGTTGTTTCTATAGGTCCCAATCATCATGGAAAGTGCGATCTTCAGGACGTGGAGAGGCTCAAGTATTTTCTGACACTTAATTTCGTCGAAAATGATAGAGAGCTGTTAGGTACCCTTTGGGCTGGGCTGCAACAAATCTATGCCGATGCAAGAGGATACTATCCTGAAGAGACACTGTCGAGGTTCGACGCGAATGCATTCACCACACTGATGCTTGTCGACGGATGTTTCGTTCTCCAGTTCATCGACGAGTTTGTGAACAAACATAAAGTAAAGCACATGAAAAGCAACATTGCAGCTTTTGTTAGAAGGGACTTGATATTACTAGAGAACCAACTTCCTTATATAGTGCTAGAGAAGCTAACGACATTGAGGTTCGAGGAAAATCGTGGAAACGAGTTAATTAACAACTTCATCCGCAGCTTTCGTGGTGATTTGTCTCCACAAACTACCTGCACACAAGCTATTGATATGCGTACACCCCTTCATCTTCTTGATATTTTCCTGAGTAAATACATCAACAAAGAAGATCTGAGAAGAGAGTCTTTAGAAAAAGAACACCGTCATTGGTATTCATATCCTGCAGCCAAGGAGCTTAGGACACTGGGGATTCACTTCAGGCGAAGCGCACGTGAACATTTCAGCCGCATCGACTTCAAATCAACACTTACTATTGGATGGCTCTTCCTTCCCCAAATCATGATAGATGACACGACCAAGCCCTTGCTTTTAAATTTAGTGGCTTATGAAGCTAGCCCCGATGCACCAGATGATCTTTGTGGTCTCTCTTCATATATATGCTTCATGGATTCCTTGATCGATCAAGCTGAAGATGTGAAGGTGTTAAGATCACAGGGTATAGTCTTCAACCTCCTTGGCATTGACCAACAGGCTGCAGAACTTTTCAATGACATGGCCCAGGGTCTGGCACCTAAACACTATGCTTTTTGTGACATTAGAAAACGCATTGAAGATCATTCCAGGAGCGGGATCAGGACTTGGATGGCTGAGTTTATTAATACTCATTTTAGTAGCCCCTGGACGGTTATTGCATTTCTTGCAGTAACTGCTACTATTGTCATGACATTCCTACAAACTTATGTTTCTGTTAAAGGCTATTATTCGGGAAAAGGCAGGTAAGACCATGCTTCTTTTTGTGCTTCCTTCTAACAACTCACCAACCATGACCTGCTTTCTGGTCTACTTGTTGAGGTTCGAATTATATATGTGTGTGTGTGCGCACGATTCTGCTTTCACTTTTTGATTTCTGCCATGTTGCTTCTTTTCAGTGCTTTTTTTGGTCGTGAATGATATTTTATTTGATGTTGTTGCCTGTTAACTTTCTGTCCTGCCTCCTAATTTCCTAACAACTCCTAAAGAAGCATCAAAATTTTGTATAAGATTGGTAATGGCTCGACCCAAATCCCCTAAACCTATAGCTCGAGTACAACTAATTTTTAATCTTTAGTTTGAGCCAAATTAAATTGGCTTGGATCGTTAACTTCTAACCAGGAATAATTTGCCACGAGTAATCAAAGTCTAAATTAGAAACCAAGTTTGATCAAACTTAGTGATTTAGAGGGCATAGGATAACACGTATTATTGACAATGAGTTAGGGTGTTGAAGTTGATTTGAACACGATCTAAATTTTTTTAAATAAGTTCTAAAAAAGCTTAAAGTTTAACTAAAATTCAACTATTAAATTTAAAATTAAAATTCAATCAACTCAATTTTTGATAAAATCAATGTTAACTAGATGATCTTCAACTAAAATACTTTCATATGAAATAATAATTAATGACTTTTATATAAAATATAAATAAAAATTAATTAAATATACATTTTATCAGTTAAAAGATCATTTTTAATTCAATCTTAACGAACCTTTGATCAATAATATAATATGACTCATTTAGATTGTTATTATTAGAGTGATCATATGGTCCACACTTCACGTAAAAACATGTGGCGAATATGGAATTATGATTAGTCTCATTGCCTTTAACTTTGCCTGGAGGAGTGAATCACTTCAGTTAAGAGCAATGTACGTTGTTAAAGTTTCCAATTCGCAACAAGATGATCCTGTAAAAGAAGTGCAATCACTTCAGTTTCAAGTCAACTAACCGTACAGAAACCTGGAAGGATCGAGGTTGTCCCCAAAATTCTTGTACTGTTGTTGTCTCAAGAACTTTCTGATATAAAAGAGTGCAGCTCTAAGGATGAAACAGGTGAAAGAATCAGATTAGTATGGGAAAAGAATTATTAGATTAAGAAAAAGTGAAAAGACCCTAAAATCTTTGCAATTAAAATATTTGTCAGTGAGTCTATATGCTTGGCAAACAAGTAAAGGTAAGATTACTTGTGTGTGATTCAAGAACTACCACAAGCTGAAATGGTTCTGTAGTGAATCAACTGCTGCATTACTATAAATTCTAATGGGTTTACTTGAAACCTGGAGAAAATATCATCCCACTAGTCATGGCAGCTCCTGGAGAAGTAACTTTTGAGCAGGAGCTGTCTGCAAAGAGGAGAGTAATCAGAAAAGATGGTGTTGATTTCCACAATGAATGTGAAATGCTGAGCATAGTGATCGAGAAAGCTCCTGGTTCGTCTTGTTCAATGTCGTCCTATGAAAAATGGTGGAATCGCATGAATGGTGGCATCGGAGATGAGACCGAGACAAAACGTCGCATGATTCACACGGTCCCTGAAATGCTTCGGAAGAAAGAATCATGCAATAGCTGTTTTGATCCTTTGGTTGTTTCTATAGGTCCTTATCATCATGGAAGGAGCGAGCTTCAGGAGGTGGAGAGGCTCAAGGATTCTATGGCGCTTCAGTTCATCATAGATTGTAAAATGCAATTTTCTACCGTTTACTCTGAGGTGGAACAAATCTCTAATGCTGCAAGAGAATACTATCCTGAGGAGTCAGTGTCAAAGTTCGACGAGAAGGGATTCACTAGACTGATGTTTGTTGATGGATGTTGTTGGACCAATGGTGGTTGACAAATTAAAATCCTTCTATGTTTTGATAATAGTAAAATGTATATAATTGATTAAGAAATAATTTCAGGTACTTTGGATTGATATTCAAATAAAGGATTAATACAAAATCAAGATTGACATATTCAAGAGATAGACAACGTGCAAGAGATTTTGTAAGATCAGATCATAGATGAAGAATTCAAAATTGGTATCTCAACAAACAAGCTTGAAGATCATGTAAGATTTGTCATAAGATCTATCACTAGTCGACTATAATGTGGCAAGTCGACTAATAATATCAGATCTGTCAGTTCGTGCCAAAACTAGTCGACCAACTTGTTGTAAGTCGGCTAAAAACAACAGACCTGTAAGTTGGATAAATGTACTAGTCGACTATCATCACACTAGTCGACTATTCGAAGAGCGGAGCTGAAAGTCTTATAAAAAATGTAAGTGCTAGTCGACTGATGCTTTGGAGACAAGTTGACTATAAGGTACTAGTCAACTATTACACCTCAACTAGTCGACTATCAGGTGCAGCTGAAGATAATCTGACGAAGACAATTGATATCAAACGGTATAAAAATCATTCTACAACGGCTATGAGCAATCTACAACGGATAGAAGAGTTCCACAACGTCTAGAAAGAATTTGAAAGCCTGCAAATAAATATTGGAACATCAAAGGATCAATTACACAAGTCTAAAGTGAAGAAAAGTTATATAGTTCCATATTTGCTCTCAATTTTGCTCTTAGCTTGTCCTTATTTCTATTCAGCTGTACTGAGCATCGTTATTTCAATTTTCTATCATTGTGATTATTGTGAGTTGAGTGATTAGAGGAGAATCACTTGTGAGGTAAGATTTGTGCCGGAAAACAGATCAATTGTGAGGTGTAGCTTGAGCCGGAAATCAAGTGGTGTAGAAAAGTTCACATTGAATTAAAAAGTGTGCAGTAAAGTATTTTTCCAAAATCCTAAGTGGGAGCTTAGGTAGAGGACGTAGGTCTTAGCACCGAACCTCTATAAAAACAGTGTTTGTCTTTCTTCCTTACTCTCTTCATTTAATTTGTTTGATTGTTCGTGTGTATTAACTTTTTGTTTTTGTAGAACTTTGCGAAAAAGATTTAAAGATCTATTCAACCCCCTTCTAGATCGTTTTCAGATGTTTCGTTCTACAGTTCATCGACAGCTTCAGATGTTTCGTTCTACAGTTCATCGACAGCTTCCTGAACAAACATGAAGTAGAGCACATGAAAAGCAACATTGCAGCTTTCGTTAGAAGGGACTTAATGTTGCTAGAGAACCAACTTCCTTATATAGTGCTACAGACGCTAATGAGATTGAGGTTCGCGGGAAATCGTGGATACGAGTTAATTGACAACTTCATCAGCAGCAATCGCGGTGTTTGGTCTCCACGATATAGCTGCATACGAGCTACTGCCGAGTTTTTTGATAAATGTTGTTCAAAACTCAAAGACCCATCGAGTATATTTGGGAAAGGAACAGCAAATCAAACTGACCAGCTATAACCAGTTCAAAAGCCCAAAAATGAGTATCAACCTCTTCATCTTCTTGATTTGTTCCTTACTAAATACATCAACACAAAAGATCTGATGAGACGGTCTTTCAAAAACAAGCTCCGTGATTGGTATTCATATCCTGCAGCCAATGAGCTTAGGACATTGGGGATTCACTTCAGGCCAAGCGCTAGTGAATATTTCACAGACATGAAGTTCATATCAACACCTGCTGCTGGATTGCTCTTCCTTCCCAAAATCATGATAGATGACACAACCAAATCCATGCTTTTAAATTTAGTGGCTTATGAAGCTAGCCCTGATGCACCAGATGATCTTTGTGGTCTCACTTCTTATATATGCTTCATGGATTCCTTGATCGATCAAGCTGAAGATGTGAAGGAATTAAGATCGGAAGGTGTAGTCTTCAACCTTCTTGGCACTGACCAACAGGCTGCAGAACTTTTCAATGACATAGCCCAGGATCTGGTACCTAACCCCTATGCTTTTTTTATCACTAAAGAAGGCATTGAAATACATTCCAAGAGCAAGATCAGGACTTGGATGGCTGAGTGGATACATACTCATTTTAGTAGTCCGTGGACGTTTTTCGCATTTCTTGCAGTAACTGTTGCTGTTGTCCTCACAGTCCTGCAAACTTATATAGCTGTCCTAGACCACTGTGAAGGAAAAGACAAGAAAGGCTCTTCTTTCTTTTGTGCTTTCTTTAACAACTCCCGAGCATGACCAGCTTTCTCCCTGTTACCTATTTAGTCTACTTGTTCAGCTTGGTGTTATATCCGTATGTGTGTGACTGCTTGTTTGTCCAACTCTGCATTTGCTTTTGGTTTCCCTCATGTTGCTTCTTTCACTGTCTTTTCATCGTGGATGTTATTTAAATGGATCTCGTTCCCTGTTAACTTGAGTGGGTGCTTCCGAAGTTTTCCAGTACAAAACCATCATAATTTGCACACCTATAGCTGATTGCATATTAGAAGACAATACACTAAAGCATAGGTTGGCCTTGTGAGGAAGGCTGGAGGATGATGTTGTGATGGCAGCATTGCCCTAGTCCAAGCTGAATACATCAGTGAAGACAGCAGACAACCCTCCGGTTTTTCACAAACTGAACAATGGGATAACACTTCTTATTGGATAAAAGCTCATAATTCGAAGGTGTAGCCCCACGATAACGAATTACAGCAGATGCATTTTCCTAATCGCTGTTCAATGATTATAGTTACAAGAGAATTGGCCGTGCATTTAAGTAGGCGTTGTAGACTTCAGTAGCTTCCTGTTAACCCTCCCGTAAGGTCTATCAAGTTCTTCCTTTGTCTTGTCATCAATCTATACAACAGCACCGGACCAGGATGGTATCAAGGCAATTAAGTAAATCCATAGCCTCAAATCCATCCACCCAAACATCATAGTTATTCAGAAGAATCAACCAGGGAGATCAGGTCAAATTACATAAACTGAAAGACCTGCTTCTGCAACTTGCTACACAACACCAAGCCCTGTAGGACCTCCACCAACAACAACGAGGTCAGTCGCAAGGCCCTTCGATGTGCAGTAAGTGAGAAGGTCATATTCAAGATGTTCCTTCTTGGTTTCAGGAACAAGCTCCAAAAGATTACTAGTGCTGGCCTCAACTCCACCAATTCTAATCCTTTTTGAGAAAGACCTCTTCGAGCACAACCAGAGTTCTTGGTTTTGAACCTTTGCGGGGCCTATATTACTCGCTTTCTCCGAAATCCAGTGAAGTTGATGGAGGAATTCAAATCTGTTAATGCGTTTTCAACAAAGTCCATGGTTCTCCGGTAGTCCTCAACCAAACACCCCAAGTTTCTAAGAACACATGATATGAATGCAGTATTCACCAATTCTCAACTGCTAGACAAAACCTAATACAGTGTTACTGCTAGTAATCCAAAAAACAGAAAACAAAAACAGGGTCTTTGCCTAAACTTAAACTCAGACAAAACAGATCATACAAACGCTATGTTTCATATTCATTAGCAAGAACATAAACATGGTATTGAAAGACAGTTGACGACTTAACCATGAAGAATAGCTAAAGAACCATTCTTTAGATCAGAACCAAACTTGCAGAAAGAATGGAGGAAGCCCACGGAATGAGTTTCGCTGAAAGGTGAAAACTTTTGTGAACCTTGGTTATTTATTTTTCGCACAAATACCATGAAATATAGGGAACTAGAAACAAATATCTAAATATGGAAAATTTTGCATTTTCAAGTAATTTCAATCTATTTACACTATAATCTTAATTAGTTTGTTTGCATTTATTTTAATCAAATCATAAATTTGGACGCAATAATACCATTAAATAATAGAGAGGTTGTTTTTTAATCAAAATTTGATTATGCTCAAACCAATTATAATTAATTTAATTTAATTTAAATTTTAAAGTAATGTTTTATCTCTTAGATTAAAAAATAATTTTAATTTAAAATTCGGATTACCTTAAATTAATTTTTAAATTATTTTAGTTTTGTGATTAATTTACGATACTAAATTGTGAATTAAACTAAAAATAAAGAACAAATAACTCTTTTGCTACTTAAAATTAAATAGTAGTTTATCTGATTTATTAGTTTAAAACATTGATTTTATGTGATTTTTTTATATGAATTTTATGTGATTTATGTATACCGTTTCCTATCTTATTTTCTCTTTTATTTTTTAGTTTGTAATCATAATTTTCTAAAATACTTGCAAACCTAGAAAATATTATGTAATTAAATTTTTAGATCAATTTTGAATAATATTGAGGGTGTGCTTGTTTTGGAGGTTTGAAAAAATAGGTATGGGTATGGAATGAAAAGTATTGTTTGGTAAGATACTATCATTAAATAGGTAATGTTTTCATTCCTAGGTTTAAGATAATACTCCATTCCCCTCAAATAGGAGAGGAATGAGAGTCATTACTTTGTTATACTTTGCATATAGTAATTATCTAATTAATCAATTAAAATATAATTAATTAAAATAATATAATTAATTAATTACTATAATTAGTTAAAATATAATTCATTCATTAATTAAAATATTGTAATGAATTAATTAATTAAAATATTATTATTTATTAAAATATAACTAATTAAAATAAAATTATTCATTAATTAAAGTATTGTAATTAATTAAAACACAATTAATTAAATTATTAATATTAATTAATTAATTACATTATTATCAATTAAAATATTATTATTAATTAAAATATAAC
>JANITX010180386.1:0-11749 GCA_027564395.1 Erythroxylum ulei
TTAATTCCGCGATTTTTTGTAGAGCTTATCGAAAAAGATTAAAGATCTATTCAACCCCCCTTCTAGATCGTTTACATCTTTAATTGTAAATACATCATGTAAATACTGATTGATGTTGTGAATTGCTCCTATGTGATAACCAACCACTATGACATCATCCATATATACTAAAAGTGCCATGAAACCCTCACTTCCAATCTTGAGAAACAAAGTTTGATCTGATATAGCTTGTTTGAAACCATACTGAAGTAAGGCTGAAGTTAATTCAGCATTCGATTGTCGACTTGCCTGTCTTAGTCCATAAAGAGATTTAACCAATCTGCAAACAAACTTTGTTTCTGTTTCTTCAAAACCTTTAGGAAGCTGCATATAAACTTCTTCATCAAGGTCTCCATGAAGGAATGCATTGTTGATGTCAAGTTGATGTAAATGCCACCCTTTGATTGCTGCTAATGCAAGGAGAAGTTGTACTGTTGTCATTTTAGCCACTGGACTAAAAGTATCCAAAAAGTATATGCCCTCTTGTTATGTGTAGCCTTTAACAATGAGCCTAGTCGTGTATCTTTTCATTGATCCATCTGCCTTCCGTTTTATCTTGAACACCCACTTGCAGCCAATTACTTTCTTTCCTTTGTCAAATCAACTAGCTCCCAGGTGTTATTTTGCTGCAGAGCCTCTATTTCTGCTTGCATTGCTTGTCTCCAACTTTCATTTCTAACTACTTGTTCATAAGTTTGTTGCTCGGGTTTTTGATCAATTGCAGCTGTAAATGCATAATGCTTATGAGTTAATTTAGAATAAGAGAAAACATTGGAAAGATGATGAGGACTTGTTCTTTGAGTGACCATGCATTTTTAGTTAGTTAGGTACTATGGCTTTGACTTTGTTTTGTTGCTTCTTCCCAAGATTTGATTCGAATGTTGTTGAAGATGGACTTGTGTTTGAGCTTGAATTTGATTCTCAGGTTGAGAATGAACAGAGGAAGGAACAACTTCTAGTGTGGTTGAAACATAATTTGATAATGTGCCAGCCATTTCTGATAATGGTGTAATAGTAGAAATAGTTTGAATGTCATCGAATAATGACTTAATTGATGATGAAGGCAGGATTAATTGATCATCGTTATGCTTATTAGAAATCTGCATATCAGTAGTTAGTGTGGAAAAATGAAATATATGTTCATAAAAGGAAACATCTCGAGAAGTAAAGATCTTTTGAGTTTTAAGATCAAAAAGCTTAAAACCTTTAACACCTAGAGAGAAACCAAGGAAAACAACTTTAATGCTCCTTGAATCAAACTTTGTTTTAATGTTAGAATGATTCGAAGCAAAAACAAGGCAACCAAATACTTTTAAATTATTTAAATTTGTTGGTTTAGAATATAGTGCTTTAAAAGGTGATATGTTATTGAGAACAAAAGTAGATATTCTATTGATCAAGTAAATGGCATGCAACACAGATTCTCCCTAGAAATATATAGGTAACTTAGCCTGGAATCTTAATACCCTCGCCACATTTAAAATGTGTTGATGCTCTCTTTCCACAATACTGTTTTGTTGAGGAGTTTTAATACAAAATGTTTGATGAACTATGCCTTTTGATTCATAGAAACTTGGAACATTGAATTCTTTCCCATTATCACTTCTGATACACTTAACAACATGATTAATTAAGTAGAAACGTAAGAAATGAAGTTTTGTATGAAAGTTCGTGCTTCTGATTTATGTTTCATTAGGAAAATTCAAGTAAATCTACTTAAGTCATCTACAATAGTGAGAAAGTATCTATGCCCTTTAAAAGTGGGAGCATAATTTTCTCCCCAAATGTCAATATGAATCAGATCAAAAATAGCATTGCTAGCAAAAGTGCTAATAGGAAATGGTAATAGCATTGCTAACAGAAGTGCTAATAGGAAATGGTAATCTTTTTTGTTTTGACATATGACAAGTTCACAAGGTTCAACATTAGAAATAGAAGGAACTAACAATTTTAATCGAGAAAAAGAGGTGATGCCATAATACTGAAGTTTCTTTATTACAATTACCAATAGCTTTATTACAATTAACAATAGCAGTATGTGAAACAGGTAAAACAACATTGAAATTAAGCTTGTATAATCCTTGGGAATACTTACATGGCTGAATGCTCTGGATTATGCAATGAGAGGATAAGACAATTATGCAACAAGAAAGATCATGAGCTAATTTACTAATTGATATAAGATTAAAAGTAAATTCAAGCACGTATAGAACATTTAGGAGTTTTAGAGATTTGTTCAAATAAACAGCGCCAATGTGAGTAACATGAACCCTACATTTTTTGGGGAGATTCACATAAACATTGTGAACTGATGTATAAGAATGAAAAAAATTCTAAAGAACAAGCTATATGATCTATAGCACCAGTATTAACAATTCATTCACTACAATGAGAATGATTATTAGTAGAAATATGTAGAGAAATGTGTGGATCAATCTCACAGTTTGAAGGAATCAAACCTGAGGTCAACTTTATCTGTGTATGATTTGGCAAAGTCACTGCATTAACATGTTGAGAAGTAAATGGAAGCCCTTGTAGCAGCTGTAACAACTGATTACATTGGTCCTTAGTAAACTGAAATGTAGAAGCTTGATCCTCTGTAGCTTTAGAGTGATGATAGTCAACATACTGATTATTAGTATCATCAGTTTCCACAGCATTAGCTTAAACTCGATTTGAAGGTTCTTGGAATTCTTTATATGGGTAGGATACCCGTGCTTCTTATAGCATCTGTCAATGGTATGACCCTCCTTTCCACAATGTATGTATATAGGTGGTGTTGAATTGTTAAAGAACTTTCGTTGTGTAGAAACATTAGTACCTTTAATAGCCAAGGCACTAATATCAGGGGCCAAAGGTCGTTCTTGTTCAATAACCAAAGAGAATGCCTTATTCAAGGAAGGCAAAGGATCCATCAACAAAATTTGTGATTTCACATTGAATAGATTTCAATCAGTCCTTTAATGAAAACTATGACTTGATCATTTTCATAAAATTCTTTAATGTTCTTGGAAAGACCATATGAACATTGAGGATTACAAGAACAAGATGGGATAAGACGCAAGATTCGCAATTCATCCCACAAGATTTTTAGCTTAGTGAAATACTCATGTACATAAAGAATTCCTTGTTGACAATTATATATTTCAAGATGGAGATCACATATACGAAAAGAGTTGCTTTGAGCAAATCTAGCTTTGAGATCATTCCAGATCTCATAGGTGGAATCCAGCCTAATTATGGACTATGCAATAGAGGGTGAGACATAATGAATAAGCCAAGAAATTACCAAATTGTTGCATCTTTCCCAAAGAACAATCAAAGGATTTGTGCGGGTTGGTTGCAAAATCGATCCATCTACAAAGCTAAGTTTGTTCTTGGATAGAAGTGACATCTTCATGGCTCTTTGCCATTGATGATAATTTGGTCCAATTAGAATCAAATAAACAAGAACAAGAGTTGGATTCTCGTTCACATGAAGATAATAAAGATTGGAAGGATTGTCTTTAGGTTTTTGATTTGAACCAAAAGTATTATTAGCGATCCAGGCATTTAGATTATCCATGGCAAGAAATCTCAATAAGAGAAGAAGAAAAGAATATGAATAAGAAACTACAAAGTTTCTTGGTACTTGCAAAGAAAATGCAAGAAAATATGGAAATCTTTAGAAAGAATCTAGGAAACTAAAGAAGCCAAAGCATTTTCATCTGATATCATGATAGAAAACTGATTTAAGAGAAGGTAAATATCTATTTCATCTTAACAGAGTAAGATTATTTATACAAAATGTCTTAAAAATGAATAACGAGTATAACTAACTATAACTAACTTATGACTAACTAACTTAATTGTCAACTTTGTCTTTGTATAATTCTAACAACACTTCTGACATTGACAACTCTAATACCAACTATTCATATAAACTATCTCTATCTCAACATTTTTTATATGGAGTGAAAATTATAATTATTATCTCTTTAAGTATAAACACTCAATAAATTATTGTTGATTATTGAATAAATTATTTAATAAATTAGTAATTTAAAATTTGATTTAATTAATATTTATAGAAATGTTATTATTATACTTATTTGGGAAAGGCCACGTGCCTTTGGAGGAGGAAGTCTTCTTTTTTTCTTATTTTAATTAATTAAAATATTTTTTAAATTAATTTTTTTCAATCATTAAGTAACTCTCGTGACTCAGGTGGATATTATAACAGTTCTATTTGCTTTTTATATTTTATCCATTTATAACAAATATATCATAATATAGATTTTCTAAATTATTTAATTTTTCATTCCAAAATTTTACAAACTAATTTTAGTAATTCATCTTTAATATTCTAACTTATATATTTTTAACAATTCTATCATAATTCCTTTCATTTAAAAATTTTAATATTTATAATTTAGCCGTAAAATAAAAAACACTTTTTTTTGTAGATATAACTTTTTGGGCATCCAATGGAGCTTTTATCAGTAGAATTTTTTCTAAAAAGTGCTTTTTTAAGAAGCCAGTTAATTGTTTAATTATCAATTAAAAAAAGGACTTTTTTAAAGAGTTTTATAAAGTAGACTATTTGGCAGTATAAAAATAAAAATAACTTTTAATTCTAACTATATTTTATTTTATAATAAAACTATTTATGCATATAAATACTATTTAAAGTATATTAAACAATATATAAAATATAATATATTAATTATTATATAATTTTAAACTATATAAAATAAAAATATTTATGTTTTATATACAAAAGAACCACGACATTGATTCTTTTGTAAGCAGCATGTGAGGCCTTTTATTTACAAAAGACCCGGGACATTGACTCTTTTGTAACCACGACATTAACTCTTTTGTAAGTAGTAATGTGGTGGTTCTGTTGTAAATAAGAGGAGGGAAGGTCTTCCCTCTTACAAAAGAGCCCTGTCGGCGAAGAACCAAGATAAATGTCGGCGAACTCCTCTTATTTACAAAAGAACCACGAAACAAGAGCCCTGGAAAGAACCAAAGTGGTTTACCAAAGCCACGTACCGGGTATATAAGTATCACCAAGCTAACCAAAGTTGCACCAATTCTACAGGGCTGTATATTGATAAACCCAGCTCTTGGAAACATGCCTGAAATACTGTTCTGTCCTCAAAACACGATCAACCAGTTTGTGTTCTCTCAGATTGCTCCAGATGTTTCCTTCCATAACATCGTTGTCTTCATTGTCCCTGTGCTCCTTACCTTGCTTCAACTCAAGTGTCAGGGAAATGCTCATGATTCTCTATTTGAAGAACACCCCATTACAATTTGGTTCGCTACTGGCTGTTTGCTGGTTTACTGCCTGGTATATGCCGTCGAACTGGGGGAATTCTCAGGTAATGCTCAAGCGCACTCAATTTTTGTTCATCGTTTTAAGAAGTTGTTCGGGTCTCTATCTATAGCGTCCCTTGCATCAATGATGTTTCCAAGCTCATTCCAACCCTTCTTGTATGGAATCTGTATCATTCTATCGGTGGATCGTCGTCAGCTTCTCTTCAACATAATAGCGATGTTCATCAATTTGGTTTATGTCTCCATTAGGAGTAGATTTCTCACTGTGAGGGATGGAGGAAGCA
Source organism: Erythroxylum ulei (assembly GCA_027564395.1). Taxonomy (NCBI): domain Eukaryota; kingdom Viridiplantae; phylum Streptophyta; class Magnoliopsida; order Malpighiales; family Erythroxylaceae; genus Erythroxylum; species Erythroxylum ulei. The sequence goes on from JANITX010180386.1 coordinate 5,649, forward strand.
TACTTCCTGTGTAAACACAGCAAAGACTATACTGTACTTTTTTTTTGTCTTTTTGGTTTTTGTTCTGGTTAATTTTTTTTAAATGTGTGTTTTGGTTTAATGTTTTTTTAAGATGTGTGTTTTGGTTATTTTTTTTAAATGTGTGTTTTGGTTAATGTTATATGTAACCCTTTCCTTAAATTGAAAGAAATGTGTACTTTTTGTCCAAAGTCATGGAACTAAGATCTTTTGTGGGTATTATACAGAAAAGCAACAAAAAAACAAAATAGTAATGCAGTTGCGCAGGTTGTTTAGTTCTTAAGCTTTTAATTGGTCTCCCGTTGACGTGCAATTCAACTCACTTACTTTATTGATTGGCTGGTACGGCCGCATGACATTCAGGGCTAGCCTACTTATTTAAAATTAATTATTAAAATTATTAAAATTAAATTTATAAAGTTAAATATAAATTTAAAATAACTCTAAATATAATTAGCCTAATTAACTAATTAATTAATTAACACAAAATATTGGTTCTGCCAGATTTTGCTAGGGCTGAACATCATCATTTGGATCTATAACGTAGTGTGATCTTAGCTCCTGAATACCTGCAAAACAGATAAAAGCACATCGGGGATTGGTTCCCGGATGGCCCCTCCGATGCTCAAGTTAATCTTTTGTCTAAGTTTTGATTGTAGAGAGTAGAGAGGAGGCTATGGTTGTATTGTCGTACCTGTATCATGGTAGAATAGTACTTTATATATAGCGTGGACGTTAGATTTAGGTCTTCATGCAGATCATTGTGTTTGCATGGGAGGTTAATTCCTATGAATGGGCCGTGGTCATGTGGAGATGGACCTGGGCCTAACACAGCCGACCCAACCACGTACCATTATGAGGCCTTTGATGAGCTGATCAGAATAGTATTCAGGTTCAGATTCTTGCGAAGAAAGCAGAACATTGATCATTGTCTTTGTTCTTTCTTCCCTTGCTGGCAAAGATTCCATCTTCTTCCTCCGGTGCTCGTCTATAAGAGCTTGCATAAATTGGTCAGACTTTTTATGCAATTCCAAAATCCTTTTTTCTGTGCCCTGGAAATCGAACCATCCAAGGAACGGCAGGAAATCAATAAGATTCGTCGCCCCGCTTACTTCAAAAACTCCTCTAATAACATCACGAAATCGTTTTGCCTCATCAATATCTTCTACGTCAACACCAAAATACCGCTTCCCTGCAATCATTCTCATAATGATGTTAAAAGATAGCTCCGATAACCATGATTTCATCTCTACCTTGGAACACGTTCCGCCTGAAATTTGATATAGTCTTTTGACTAGCATTTCGGTTTCATATTTTCAAACATTTAGGAACGTGTTAAGCCTGCTAGCTGAAAATAATTGAACTGCAGCTACCCGACGAAGGTTACGCCAGTGTGGACCGTGGGGGGAAGATCCTATGGTTGTGTAGTTATAATTTAGATGCTTGCCAGCCAAAAGACCAGGCCTATTAGCGAAGACAAGGTCATTTTTGTTGAAGCATTCTTCGACCAAGGATGGTAATGATATGACTAGCGCATTCCGATAACCAAGTGATAGGTAGAAGATAGGACCTAACTTTCCTGTAAATTTTGCAAGGCTCTATGGAGTGGTTTTCCAGTGACCACATGCAGATGGCCAATTAAGGGAAGTGAAGCTGGGCTTGGTGGGAGATTTTTGCACCCTTTTCTTCTAAACAAAAGAAGCATGAAGAAAAGACACAGAAAAGTAACGGAAACCATGTCCACCCCTGCCTCGTCCGTGGACATCTGAACTTTCCCAAATTGTGAAGTTTTCAGGTTATATGAAGAAACGATAGCAAGATGATGGAAAAATAATGCCAAAACAGAGCATTTATTCGCACCAAAAATGGTTTAACATACATTCGGACGTTTAACGTTTTCATTAGTCGTTGCCCAGAGCGGATAAATTGTTGATAGTTAGACAGTAAATGAAATAATCAGAGAAGAATACTGCCGTAATGTTACACATTTTATTAAAGAAGAGAAGCCTTTTAAATAGGCATAAACATAAAGGAAAAATAAAGGAATCATTGATGTCTATATAATTACAGCAACAATTATTGACCAATAAGGTAGAAAGTAACAGTTCCTAAAGAGTAGGACAGCTTGTTGACTGTTTCAGAATCACAATTCAACACCCTGCCGTAATTCGAGATTACACACTCCAAGCAAGGTTCTAAACAGAAGAAATTTCTCTTTTGACAATGATTTTGTCAAAATATCTGCTAACTGATCATGAGTGCTGCAGTATTGGACATCCACAACTCTTCCAACCACCAAATCTCTGACAAAATGTAGTCGTGTATCTATGTGTTTAGTTCGACTATGTAACGCTGGATTTTTAGTCATGAAAATAGTTGATTTGTTGTCGCAAAAAATAACAGTTGTTGCTTTTTGTTGTTGTTGTAAGTCATTCAGAATTCCTCTCAACCAAACAGCCAGACATGCTGCAAAAGCCACCGCTACATACTCTGCTTCAGCGTTGGAAAAAGCTGTTATAGGCTGCTTTTTGGAGCTCCACGCAATAGCTCCTGACCCTAAAGTGAAAACATGAGCTGACACACTTCTTCGATCATCAATACAACTTGCAAAATCAGAATCCGAGTACCCATATAATTTTCCATTACATTGTGCATTCATGTCAGCAGAATGCCAAATCCCATAACTTACTGTACCAGCAACATATCGTAAAATCCGTTTTGCAGCTCCAAAATGTACTTGTGATGGCTTCTCCATGAACCTAGAGATGGTATTAACTGAGAAGGCAATGTCGGGCCTTGTATGTGTTAAGTAAATTAACCCGCCAACAAGACTTCTATACGATGTAGGATTAGCTGCTCCTTCGCCATCTCTAGTAACAAATTTATCGTTAACATTTAAAGGAGTACTAACCGGTGTACAATATAACATACCAAACTTTCGAAGCAGTTCTTTGGCATAGAGCTCTTGAGATAGAAAGATACCATCAGCTTCTTGCTTTACTTCAAGACCAAGAAAGTATCGTAAAGAACCCAAGTCAGTCATCTCAAATTCCTTCATCATCTGATACTTGAACTCATCAACAATAGTTTTTGTTGATCCTGCATAAATCATGTCATCCACGTACAAGCAAACCATCATAAAAGCTCCATCGTCTTCCTTTTTCACATATAAGGTAGGCTCCCTTTCACTCCTCTCAAAACCATTCTTCAAGAAGTGCTGATCAATACGATTATACCATGCTCGCGGTGTCTGTTTAAGCCCGTAAAGGGCTTTCTTCAACTTATAAACTTGCTCTTCTTTCCCTTTTTCTGTGAATCCTTCGGGTTGTACAACATAAACCTCCTCATTAAGATAGCCATTAAGAAAGGCTGACTTTACATCAAATTGGTAAACATGCCATTGTTGTTGAGCTGCCAAAGCTAAGAATATTCGAACCGTCTCAAATCGAGCCACGGGAGAGAAAGTTTCTTCGAAATCAATCCCAGCTTGTTGTGCGTAGCCTTTCACAACAATTCGTGCTTTATACTTTTGAATCTTACCATCTATTCCAAGTTTTGTTTTAAACACCCACTTGAGTCCAATCGCCTTTTTGTCAGCAGGTAAGTCGCATAAAATCCAAGTTTGATTCTTGTTAATAGCCGTGATCTCCTCTTCCATTGCCTGCAACCATTTCTTCTCTTGACAAGCTTCTTCAAAATTAACGGGATCAGTGGCAATAAGTACAAAGCCACACGTTTCATACAAGTCAGCTAATGATCTGTACTTTCTACGAATAGATGGTGTAGATAATTCTTCTGCAGTAGAGGAGCTGCCTGATTCTATCTGTGACTGTGGAATTGATATTGATGAAGGTGTGTCTGGTGGTGTGTCCATCGTCACAGTTGGCTGTTGGAGATTGCTGCTATTTTCTCGTTGTTGTTCGTCATCTTCAATAACTTGACTGGAAGTTGTCACAGTATTTTCCTGCCAACTCAAACTCTCATCAAATACAACATCTCTTCTTATTAAAATTTTATTGTTTGTAGGATCTAACAATCTGTATGCTTTTGATTGAGTGTTATATCCTACAAATATACATTGATGAGACTTTGGATCCAATTTCCTTCGCTCCTGTGACGTGATCAAAGCATAACAAATAGAACTGAAAATTCGCAAGTGACTTACAGAAGGTTTGTACCCATTCCAAGCTTCGAATGGAGTTCGGTTTTGTACGACTTTTTTAGGAGATATGTTGAGAAGATAAACAGCAATGGCTACTGCTTCTGCCCACAAGGTGTTTGGTAAATTCTTGCCCTGCAACATACTCCTAGCCATTTCAACAACAGTACGATTCTTTCGTTCCGCAACACTGTTTTATTCTGGAGTGTATGGTGTTGTTAATTCTCTGTGTATGCCATGCTCTTCGCAAAAAGAGTTGAATTTGGTAGACACAAATTCGCCCCCATTATCAGTGCGCAGAACTTTGGTACAACAATCACGTTGCTTCTCCACCAAGACTTTGAAACTCTTGAATTTGTCAAAAGTTTGAGCTTTGTTGTGCAAAAAATACACCCAAGACATTCTGGTATAATCATCAGTTATTAACAGAAAGTATTTACTACCTCCAAGAGATGTTGTTTGCATAGGGCTGTATAAGTCAACATGAAGCAATTCTAAACATGATAAGGTTCGCCAAGCTTTACCTACAGGAAATGATTTGCATGTTTGCTTCCCATGTACACAGCCTTGACATAACTTAATATCATTGATCTTTGGTAAGCCTGTGACCATATTTTTGTCTCGAAGTAACTGCAATCCCTTAAGATGTAAGTGTCCATAACGGAGATGCCATAGTATGGATTCATCATCTTCTCTTGCTGTAAGCACAAAATTCCCCATTTAAGACACATCAAGAGGAAACATTTGGTTTGAAGTCTTTTTGATAGTCACCAAAGTTCTTTCTGTCTGTTTATCTTTAATGCAGCACTCCCCATTATCAAACAACACCAAATAACCACATGACATTAACTGCCCAACACTGATAAGATTGAAACCCAAATTAGGCACATATTGGACATTATGTAAACATTTAGTTTTGCCTGAACTTAATTTAAAACTTACAGTGCCTTTGCCTTTCACAAGAAGAGTGCTTCCATTCCCTAGCTGCACTTTTTGTGTATCTATTTCATCAAGATTAGAGAAAAGATGTTTAAAACTGATCATGTGGTTCGAGCATCCACTGTCGACAAACCATATATGATTATGATTGTCTTCGCTTTATTTACTGTGAGCCATAAAAACTTTCTCTTCGTCTTCTATATATACATCATCACTCCCGTCTCCAATTGTGAAATTTGCTTTCTCCTCTCTAGACTAACAATCTGCTTGCATATATCTATAGTTCCCGCAGTTATAACACTATATGTAATTCATATGTTCTCGTTGGTCATCATTGCGGCCTTTAACATGTCCAACTATTTCTATTGATTCTAACTTCATGGGCTTGTAAGGAACCTATGAGTTCATCAAAAGAAAACACAGACAAATCCTTAAACTCCTCTATAGCAGCAAGAATGTGATCGAATTTAGAGCTGAGACTACAAAGTACCTTTTCAACAATTGTTTGATTGGTAATTTTGGCACCATATGTGTGTATTTGATTGATGACAGTAGCAGCTTTAGCCAAAAATTCAAATACAATCTCATCGTTCCTCTTCTAAAGCATCTCAAAATCTTTGCAGAGAGATTAAAGTCGAACCAGCATCACTTTAGCATCTCTTTGAAATTCTTTATTGGGACTCGATCTCAGAACCGGGCCCCAACCGGATAAGAACGGAAAACGAAAAGTGAAATAAAAAATCTAAAGAATAGATCGAAAATTAAAGAACAGATTACAGAAAAGAAACGAATGTCGAATCGGATCGAAACGAAATCGAAAACCAAAATGAAGCGGACGAAAGCGAAAGAAGCGAAAGCGAATCGAAATACGAAGTCAAATCAAATTGGCTCGGAAACAAACCGTTCAGTCGAACCGAAACAAATTCCGACATCCTCGAATCGCAAAAACTTAGTAAAACCAAATTAGCGTTGGAAACCATATGAC
>JANITX010180394.1:0-11749 GCA_027564395.1 Erythroxylum ulei
CACTTGTAAACATTTGCCTTAACTCTTTCTTTATCGAAACAAGAGACTGAAGTAATAAAAAATTTGTTGCAAATCTTGTCACAGCAGGGCGACACAAATTTCTACCATTGGTAAATTCTCTTTTCATCAAATTCAAAACCCATGCACGATTATAAATGAATTTTGTCACCTTTTTAGCCTTCTACATAGTCTCATCAATAACAGGAAAATATCTAGGATCCCCTATATTCTCCACCATTAAGTCAATGCAATGTACAACATAAGGAGTCAAAAAAATTAAATTATAGGTATTCTGTAACCTTTTCCCTGCCACTTTATAAGTGGAATCATTGTCAGTAATAAACTGAACAATGTTATCCGGCCCTACTTCATTCACAACTTCATCAAATATCTCAAACAAAGTCTCAACATTTCTAATAAGATCAGATCCATCAATAGATTTCAAAAACATAGAGCCATTTGAAGAATAAACCAAAAAATTTATAATAGGCTTTTGTCTCCTATTTGTCTAACCATCACACATAATTGAACATCCATAAGTAGTCCAACTCACTCTTCTTTAAGCTAAATAATTTCTAATTTCAGAACCAACACAACTCAAAAGTTTACCTTTTAAGTCATCAATCGATGAACTTTTATATTCTGGACCATAAGAGGCTATTGCATCCATCATAGATTGATAACAATAAGACTGAGAAGTATTGAATGATAAACCTGTATCATACCGCCATCTAGCTACTACCATATCGACATTGTGAGTCGAATCTCTTGATTGCATTGCACTATGAATTGGAGGTTGGGCTCCAGAAGTTGTTCATGGTGCAAAAAAACTAGTCACTTGCTTTCTTCTCTTCCTCACATCAGATTCTTTATGATCCTGAGATGGAACACTACCAGTACCAGTACCACTACCGCTTTCACCTTCAACATTTCCATAATTATCACGGAAACTAGAAAACGAACTTCCACTACCAATTTCAAAATTCAATTTTTCCCTTCTATCTTTCTCAAATTGATGTTCATCAAGCAATATTTTCATCTGCCACTTCACATCATGACTTACATTTTTACACGCTTCCACATCTCCTTTAATCCCAGCTAAATACCTTTTCAATCAGGTGATTCCTCCACCTTTCAAATGTTTGTTACAAAACAAGCAAATGGTATGATTCTTTTAACCGGGAACCATACCAGTGTGAGCCTAAGCTAGATCACTGTATCTTCCTGAAGTAGGTTGATTGGGAGTATTTGAACTTCCTTCCATTTATCTGTACACAAAAATAAATAACCCATAATTTCAGTACACAACGACAATATACATATCCATCTTATATAATATAACTCATTATGTATAAGTCAAAAGCTAACAATTTAAAACATTCAACATATATAATAAGTAACACAAAATATACTCCAACAATTTGCAATTTCAACAATTACAAAACAATCATAATGTCATTTCCATTTCCTTTCATTTCCAACAATTTCCAATTCTAACAATCAGAAAACATTCATAATTGTATTTTCAAATATAACAATTTCCAACAATTTCTAATTCCAACAATCACACAGCATTTATTACTGTATTTCCATTCTTAACAATTTCTAATAATTTCCAATTCCAACAATCACAAAACATTCATAATTCTGTTTCCATTCCAATAATAACCAACAATTTCCAATCCTAACAATCACAAAACAATCATAATTCCATTACCAATTCCAACAATCACAAAACAATCATGATTCTATTACCAATTCCAATAATCACAAAACAATCATGATTCTATTACCAATTCCAATAATCACAAAACAATCATGATTCCATTGCCAATTCTAACAATTTCTAACAATGCCAAAGCAATCATGATTCCATTACCAATTCCAACAATCACAAAACATTTATAATTTCATTTCCATTCCAACAATTTCCAATTAAAACAATGACAAAACATTCATAATTCCATTTTCATTTTTAACATTTCCAACCAATTTCATTTTCAATTCAAACAATTATTAACAATTTCCAATTTCATTTCCTAACACAATATTTGGGCGTGTATAATTTTTCTTTTACAATATATCAAATATGAAAAGACAACCTAAACGCGTAGTTTATCATTATTTCATCATTATAACTAATGATTAAAAAGGGAAAAAAAGTGTTTAAATAGTTTCCTTAAGTATGTTGTAAACTATGTATATAGTTGTAAATAGAATTGGATGTAAATGATTATTTTACTAAAATAAAAAATAAACAAAAAATTAATATTTTAATTTTGTGATTTGATTTTATATATTTTTATATAATAAAAAGTTCGAACATATATTTCTAAACTTTTATTAAAATTGTGATTTTTAGTTAATATGCATTATATTTTATTAATTATAACAATTGATTTTATATATTTTAGTTTTGCATATATCAGTTGCATTTAACTTCTAAGTTCTAACAAGATAATTATTTATAATTATAACATAAAATTAAGGAATTTCAAATTTTCAATTGATAACCAATGGTCCAAATCCAATACCAAATAGAAGTTACAGTTACAAAACAACATACTTTTATTTCCAATTTTCACAGTCAACAACTACACCCATTTCCAATTTCCAATTTCCAAATCACAAATACAGAATTAACTTCAACAATACACTGTGATTATTAACTTCAACAGTCCAAAATCTAACATATTCATATACACTAATTAACCTATACAGTATACACCCAACTCCAATTATTCAATACTGTGACAAAATACAAATCACAAAACCCCTTCAGCAGCTTCAACTTCAAGGCTTCAATAGAATCAATCAACACCGTCAGCAGCATACCCAATTTTAACTTCAATATTCAACACCAGAATCACCAGTCCAACCAATCCAACCAATACCATTGGCATTCAACAATCGCAATCAACCCTAATACCATCAGCATTCAACAATCACAATCAGAAATCCGTCATCCAACACAATAAAAAATTAAATCAAGTAGGAAAATTTCGAAAAATGACAAAAGAACACATACCCAAAAACAAGGTGCGGTGGTGCAACTGGGATGTGCGGTGGTTCGGTGGGGCGATGATGCAGTTTGCGATGTTGCCTGGTGTGGTGGACCTCAGCTGCGACGGTGACAACTGTAGCGGGCGATGGCATATTCGGGCGACGTGGAGGAAGGTTGAAGATGAACTGATGAAGACGGCAAGACCACGACAGAGGAGGAGGAGCTGAGGGACGACGAGGCTGAGGCGGCGACACCACGACGGCGAGAGTGAAAGAGAGAGAGATGGTGAGAGTGAGTGAGATCGAGAGGCGCGCGAGAGAGAGATGAGAGGTAAGTAATCGTAGTCGCAGGAGGGGGATCGATTTTAGGGTTAGAAATGGAAATTTGCAAATTGGTCCTCGTAGTTTCTCCTTTTAACGATACCGGCCGATACCGACCGAAAGCAACTAATATCGACCGATATTTTTAGCCGGTACCCACAATATATGTGTCGGTACCGATTTTCGATCGGTACCGTAAGGTACAGTACGGTATTCACATCACTAGTTAGAATTGTTTGATTTGAAACGTGAAAGTTAAAGTTGTTAAAAATCGTACCGTCAGGTACCGTACGGTATTCACATCACTAGTTAGAATTGTTTGATTTGAAACGCGAAAGTTAAAGTTGTTAAATGATAAGAAATTTAAGGTCAAAAGTGACCTTTTCCCAAAAAACTAATACAAACTAAACGATCAACCCAAGTACCTCTCATGTTCAGAACGCACATCATCTTAATTAGTTTTTTTTAAATAACCATCTTGATTAGTTAATAATTAAATACGTACAAAGTTTTTTTTTTGAGAATTAAATACGTACGTACACAGTTGCATCGACACGTTGCTAAATTAAAGTTGGAACACGCGCATGTGAAAATGTCGACATTCACTCTCTGCTCCCTCCCTCTCTCTCTCCCCCCATATATATACACAATACGTATATACACAATGTCCTGTTTCTTGGTCACTCTGTCTTCTCTCTGTTTCCCCTTTTTTTTTCTTTATTTCCCAGTTTCTGTTCCCTTCTCACGATACCACGATCTTGAAAGGGTCGTTCCATTTTGTTAAGATTTGAGTGAAAGATGTCTTAAATACCAGGTTTTGACTTCCAGGCCTCAACTTTAAATAAAATCATCGATTGTTTGCGGTTTCTGCTTTGTTACTTTTTTTAAAATCTTTATTTTTCTCCAAAGTCAAATGATATTTTGGAATCTTGAATTCTGTTGCTTGCTTTGGATTGAGGGGTTCTGAATTTGACTATTAAGAGTTGAATGCTGCAAATTTTGTACATGGGCATATGAAGCATGTATAGGGCACCGATGTTTGCTTCGTTTATGTGGGAAGGGGTTCTTTTTATTTGTCATTTAAAGCAATGTGAGATTCGATGAAGTTTGGATATGGAAGATATATGCATCATTTTGTAGTACTTGGTTGTTTTATCAAAAGGAGCTTCAAGCCTTTGTTCTTAGCAGCAATTATTTGTCTTGTTTTTGCCATTGTATAAATTGGCTAACTGATATGGTTCATTTTCTTTGACAGATTTGATCTTCACTTGCTTGTTACTTTGGACTTTCATTATTTTTGAGGTCAAGATCCCACATTGTGCTTACGTTTTTATTTATTTCTGAAAAAGGGGTACGCTTTTCTCCTTGTATATTTTGCGTCTTGATTTTAAAATATTTTGAGTTAGTGGATTTTGTTTAAGATGTGCCTTTTTTTTCCCCCTTCTGTTCTAGTCCTGTGAAATTAAAAGCACATCCTTTAATGCTCTACTGGCAGGTTCTTTTTTCTTGTGCCTTTAATATAAAATGTCTTCTCCAAGCAAGAGGAGGGAGATGGACGTCATGAAGCTGTAAGTTCTATTCGTTATTAGTATATGCATTTTGGATTACTTCATTCAGTTGAAATAATTGAAATGGAAGATTCGCGTCTAGACCTTGTTAGATATACTTTATACTAAGTTTCACTTATGGGAGAAGGTAGAAATTCAGCGTTGTGGACGGAAGTATGATCCGTGAAATGCACTAGTAGTGTAAGCAAGAATGATAAGAGTTCAAAACTATCAAGAGCACAGGCGCATTGTTGTTAAGGAGCTGAAGTTGTATAAAAACTATTCTGTGGTTTACTGCTTGTGGTTTGGACTTGTTATTTGCAGTTCTTGGCTTGTTCAGTGCAAGATTTCAGATATTGTCACAACTGGTGACTGCCCTGTGCGTGGATCATGTGGTTCATGTTATCCTTTTGTCCTCAATTCTGATGCTTTGCAATGGATTCCTGATTTATCTCCTTGTTTCTTTTCGTCATAAGGACTTCATCCTTTTATATCCAGTAAACGAGTGTTATTTTGCAGAATAACCTTGTTTACCAAGATCTGCAACTGCTTTCTTGCTCAAGTTATTGATAACAATTCTCTTTTGAGTTGATTCTGAGCTGTCATTATTCATGTTTCCAGGATGATGAGCGATTACAATTTGGAGACAATAAACGATGGATTGATTGAATTTAATGTGGAATTTCATGGTCCTAAAGGAAGTATGTATCTTCAGATGTGGTGCATTTTCCTTCTCGTTTGACATCTATCTTACTAGTTGTTTCCTTTCTTTGGTGAACTTGGTTTGTATGGTGCTCTCCATTTGTGATTTCTCCTTCCATGTCTCTCTTTGCTTGTTTGTGTGTGCATGGTTGAAACTAATGTATGAACCATCAAATATTGTAAATGCTTGGGATTACATTTAGAACAACTTTTATCTAAAAGTGGGTTGCATTAAAGCATCATCTCTTTTGGTATTTGGTTAATATTTCAGGATCATAATTATGGAAAGAAACCTCACAAAATCCTGGTTTTGGAGAAGGATCTTTTGCATACATTTATCAGATCATGGTCTAAAGAAAGCAATTGTAATACAAATACTAATTTGTTATCTTTTTTGCTCTTGACAAGATTCTTAAGGTTGTTTGTTTCTATTTTTATTTTTGATTTTCTGTTTTTGTTTTCAATTTCAATTAAAAAACTTGCTTGTTTGAGTTTTTAGTTTTTATTTTTGGTTTTTTGTTTTCAATTTCAATTAAAAAAAACTTGCTTGTTTGGATTTTTAGTTTCTATTTTTTGTTTTGGTTTCTTCCAATTTCATAACTTATGAAATAAATATTTTATAAGAGATTAAATAAAATTATTTAATTTTTTATTTATTAAAAAAATATCTAAATTTTATATAATATGTAATTATTATCAGTAACAAAAATATAATTACATTGACATTAACGATTAAAGAGGTTATTGTTTTTATTTAAAAAAACAGAAACTAAAAATAGTAAAAGAAAACAAGAGACTACATCAGAAAACCCAAAGTGAAACTAAACAGTAGAAATAGAATTGAAAATAAACGGTCCTAGTATATGCAATATTGTTTTAGGGTTTAGAATGGTATTTTGTCCTTTTTAGCTGTTATATATCTATTGTTACAACAGTTTTGCTGAACACTATAGGCTTGATTCTAGTTGATTTTACAGCATCTTTTCTGAAGAATTTCCAAACAGTTATTCTTTTTTCATGTGAACGCTTATGAAATTTTAAATTAACTTCTTTATTTTTTGACTTATATGATTGTGACTCTCCAAGGTCTCTATGAAGGTGGAGTTTGGAAAATCCATGTTGAACTTCCTGATGCTTATCCATACAAATCTCCTTCTATTGGATTTGTGAACAAGATATTCCACCCAAATGTTGATGAACTGTAAGCTAAAATCAGACTTCTTTTTCCTATGAAGCTTTTAATTGGTTGTGTGCATTGATTCAGTTGGTTACACGAGAGATGGGTAAGTCAATTTTAGGGGTTGAAATTCTAGCAGGCCCAGGGCCTGATTCTCTGAAAGCATTTACATTAAGCTCAAATTATGACATGGTTACATTTCAATAATTGCCTTCAAATGTCAATTTTTTTATTGATACACCTAACTTTATCCTTGTTATATGTTAATGGCAGTTCTGGTTCTGTATGCTTGGATGTAATCAACCAGTCATGGAGTCCAATGTTTGGTAAATGATTAGGCATAGCATGTTTAATAAGTACTTAATGTCATTTACTCAAATGGAATATTGTTTATATATGCATTTTTTCCGCCATTGTTCTTTTCCCTTTTAGCTTTCTTTCCAGGATTTCTTACCCATGAATGATCACTGCCATTGCTGCAGATCTTTTAAATGTTTTTGAAGTTTTCCTGCCACAGCTATTACTTTATCCAAATCCTTCAGATCCTCTCAATGGTGATGCTGCATCATTGATGATGAAGGATAGAGAAAAGTACGATCAAAAAGTGAAAGGTGACAGTTATTCAGCGTTCTTTTATCATCATTAAATGCATATTTATGTTGTTAACAGGAGTAGTATGATAGTGATTGATATGAATTATTCTAGAAACACAAATCAATAAGTTCTGGCACTCGAATCATTGTTTATACAACGTGTGTGCACGTCTGGGAACAAGAAGAAATTTAGAAGGAAAATGCTTAATTAGTGTCTGGCTATGAACAGAAAGCACTAAAAGAAAAATGAAAAGTTTATGCACCATAGTGAATGACATGGTTCATGTTCTGATCCTCCTGAAAAGGGTCAACGTGAATGGATTCAGAGTGTGCGTGTTCGTTATCCTGATAGAACATGAACTGTGTCATTCATTATGGTGCATAAATGTTAGTTTTGGAACTCTGAACCTACTAATCCCAGGCTTAGATGAGCTTTATGCTTCCCATAGAAAATGTCCCATGATCTGGAATCATTTAACTTTTTCATTCCTTGACACTGCTTCTAGATGTATACTAAGAGTCTAAGACACTGCATGATCTGGGATCACATTAATTTGTTTTTCCCTGAGACTACTTTTCATTGTAACATATGAAAGACAGAATGCTTTATCATTTTTATACATGGTTGCTCAAAAAGTCACTTGTTGCTGAAGACCGATCGATATAATCTGATTTTGATTTTGTGATCATTAACAGAATACTGTGAACGTTATGCTAAAAGGGAGAATATTACAAATTCCACTACAGAAGAGAGGAGTGATGAGGAGGATGTTACAGAGGAAGAAAGCGAATCAAGTGACGATGATATTGCCGGACATGTGGACCCATGATGCCCTTTTGGGGCTGTAGCAGCCCCTGGAGAACCACATAATAGGTGGCAACAAACGTGTGTTGCATTTTGCCTCCTTTGATGGTTAAGTTACACAACTCCCTTTAATATGCTTGTATAATCTTAAGTTACATAGGCTGTTGAGTGCAGTGTAGTAAAGACAGTAGGTATTGTCAAGTGATACATTTTGATGTGGAAGTATAAAGTCTCATTGATAATGTGAACAGGGATGGATAATGTAGTCAGATGTGAACAATTGTTGTAGTAACGAATGTGATTGCAATTGGCAACTAATATGTCTGCTTGCGATGCTTGGCGTCAGTTTTTGTGTAACTTTGCTTCTGCAGTCTGGCCGACTACAGTAGATCATGCCAAGCACACGTTTCACCAATTACTGTAATAAAATATAACGGAAAGGCTCAAAATTGGGAAGTCAAAGGCAAAAATGTTACTACATAGAACTAAAAGGAGTAGTTGCCGCATTGTTCTGCCAGATAAGCAAAAGAGCTGGTTCCAATTGATATGCAGTGAAGGGATTTTATTGACAAAAACCTTCCTCCTCATCCGGTTCAAATTCTGGTTAAAGTAAGGCAAAATCCTTCTCTTTTCGATATATGCCAATCATGCCAAAAATGAATGTACAATTGTACTGATTAGTTTATAGTCCTTAACTATTCTGCTAAAAGGAATTAATGATGGAAAGATGAAAACAGCCCTTGATTGCAGTTGGATTCTTGTATTTAGATCTAGATTTACCAAACAAACTAAAACTGATTAGAGATTCAGGACTAAAAAAAAGGATTTGGCTCATCTTTTGGCCTGTAAAACATGTATGGTTTAACGTGTATCCCATTAAATAACAGTATAATAGGTTTTTTGTCCAAAGAAAATGCGAGCAAATCCTGCAATTGTCCTACATAATTATAGCGTTGATAATTTATATATGTCTGTTGGTAGAATGACCCACCAAAAAGGAGATACGTCAATAATTAATTGATACTATAATTATTAGCAATCTCAGATCGGTAAGAGCCAACGGTGAGTAAAATTGAAATCATTACTAGGTCAAAATGCCGGCTCTGAGACTGAGAGCCTGCCATTTTGTCTTTATTCACAAACTTATCGCAAATGCATTCAGTTCCTTATAACCTCGCTCAGTATTCAGCCAATTGGCACTGAGAACTGCTTGAAGCAATAACATTGCGACTTCGTAAACTTCTTGTTTTACCAACTCCAAGTCAGTCATCTCCAATTAAAAAATGGGAATGGTAGTATGGCCCCTTGTATTTTTCTCCTGAACGACTTCACAAAACCGCGGCTTTGGTTTGTTCAGCAAAAATGGATCGAGCTCCCATTCGGGTGCTTCTCATTTCGATCTTTCTGATCTTTCCAATGGCAAATTCAGAAGCAGAAAACGTGAAGCAGGCATTACTCAAGTTCATGAAGATACTTGCAGCAGGTAATCCACCAACTGATCCCAGTTGGGGTTGGAACAATGCTTCAGACCCATGTAATGGACCTAGTAATGGGACATGGAAGGGTCTTACATGCAAGTCACAACGTGTTTCTAAGCTAGTTCTTGAAGGGTTAAATTTTATTGGAAAAGTTGATACCAGTTCTCTATGCACTTCCAGTTCTCTTGCTGTTTTGAGCCTGAAAGGGAACAAAATAATTGGAATGTTATCGGAAGATATAGGAAACTGCAGAAGTTTAACCCACTTGTACTTAAATGGGAACCGGTTCTCAGGTGGCATTCCTGTTTCTCTGTCAAGGTTGGTTAACCTAAAAATACTTGACATATCCAACAATGAGTTCTCTGGTGAGATTCCTGATCTGTTCAGGATATCTGGCCTTTTGGTGTTCCTTGTCCAAAACAATCAGCTTAATGGTTCAATACCAGATTTGGATTTCTCTAATCTTAAGGAATTCAATGTCTCAAACAACAATTTGAGCGGTCCAGTCCCTGATGTCAAAGGCAAGTTTCCTGCAGACAGCTTTGTTGGTAATGTTGAGTTGTGTGGAGCACCTTTATCAAATGCATGCCCACCATCAACTCCGGCACTAGCCACACCGCCAGCATTAGCCCCACCGCCATATTTACCATCAAAAGAGGAAGGAAAGCGTTCATCGAAGCATCCATTTCTCGTCTACCTGGGCTATATCATTGTTCTAGCAATTGTGTTAATCCTGGTTGCTTTAAAGTTGGTTAGCAAAAGCAGGCAAAGAGAAAGAAATATCGATGCTGCAAAAAAGACATCATCAGCAGAGAATGGCAGCAAATCTAGTGATGTTTTAACCGAGTCTAAGACTCGTGGCAGAAGATCAGAGTACTCAATTACATCTGCTGAAAGTGGAAGGACTTCTACATCACTTGTAGTTCTTTCAAATCCTGTGGTGAAGGATTTGAAATTTGAGGACTTGCTTCGAGCATCAGCGGAGTTGCTTGGTAGAGGAAAGCTTGGAAGCCTCTATAAGGTCAGACTCGACAATGGGGTGATCTTGGTAGTGAAGAGGGTCAAAGATTGGGGTATTTCAGCGGAAGACTTCATGCGTAGAATGCGGAGGATAGACAGTGTGAAGCATACAAGAGTGTTACCGGTTGTTGCATTGTACTGCTCCAATGAAGAGAAGCTCCTGGTGTACGAATACCAGCGAAATGGCAGTCTCTTCAATCTGCTTCACGGTAAGGACATTCCAATTTTCAACTGTTGACATGGGCAATTTCTTCTGCTGTTGTATACCTCAGACATAGTCATGCTTTACCAAGAGCATAAATTGCAAATGTTTTTAACATTTTGGCACTTGGCAACGGTGTAGACAAGTCCAGTAGATATTCTAACCAAGCATAAAACCAGGAAATTGTTCAAAAAATATTACCTACTCACTCCTTTTGGGGCCTAATCCAACAATATATTTTATTATTGTTTATTTTAAGGATCTGAAAGGGGGCAACTATTCAACTGGGCCAGCAGACTCAGTGTTGCTCTGAACATTGCCGAGGCGTTGGCGTCCATGCACAAGGAGCTTCGTGATGATGGAATTGCTCATGGCAACCTCAAATCAACAAACGTTTTGTTCAATAATAGCATGGAACCATCCATAAGCGAATATGGTCTCATGATATACGCAAGGCAAGATCAATCTGACAATTTCAAGCAAAATGTCCTGAATGAAGACACTGCATATAGCACCTTCAAGGTTGATGTATACAGCTTTGGGGTGATTATTCTGGAGCTTCTGACAGGGAAGCTGATGCAAAACAATGGATTTGATTTGGCGAGGTGGGTACATTCAGTAGTTAGAGAGGAATGGACAGTGGAATTATTTGACCGGACCTTGATCTCAGAAGGTGCAAGTGAAGAAAGAATGGTAAACTTACTACAGGTGGCGTTGCAATGCATAAATCCGTCACCAAATGAAAGGCCATCAATAAGTCAAGTTGCAGCAATGATAAACACTATAAAGGTAGATGAAGACAGGTCCAGACATTTTTGTCCTTAGGGCAATTTTGTCAATATCTCATAAAGTTGGACTAACATTAATTGTAATTTTGGTTTTAAATAAATTACCGGTTAAG
>JANITX010180412.1:0-11747 GCA_027564395.1 Erythroxylum ulei
TAAATCTTAATTGTTAACAATAACAAAAGGTCAAAACATATGTTAAGAAAAAAAATTCCGTAATGATGATAGTGAATTAAGTATAAGTTGATTAGTTATAGAACTAAAAGCAAATAAATGAGACAAATCATTCATGGCATGGCAAAACAAAGGATACATACGAATTTGGCATATTTATAATATAGGTTTAGAATTAGTTTATACTGTATATTAATTATAGTCTTACCTAGGGGCTGGGTATTGCAAATAAAAATGCAATACCTATAGTAGATATTAGGTCTTAAAATTAAATTGAAATGCCAAAGTTGCATCTCTTTCAGTTAGGTACTAAATTCCAAACTTTACATCTCTCAAAGTAGTTGATTCTTCGTTTATAGGAAACAAATTCTAACTTTCATGACTAAGTGTTTCTTCTATATTGATAGGTTTAATTTTAAAAATAAAAACTAGATTTGATATACTTCTAAAATGTGTGCTATGACATTATGTTTAATATAAGGCCTATTATATGTGGGAGCATGATTCTTGCTTCTAAAATAATGTTGAGTCCTAGATGATTGTTAATGAGATTGCATACTACATTATGTCTTTGTATAGAATTTATAACTATTCTTTTCTTGATAATATTGAGCTTTATGCCTAAATTTTTAACCATACATGAATGTATAAGACTTGTCTTTAGAGTAAGGCCTAATGGGTGAAGCATATGTATATGATTTACATGTATGCTTAGATATTTATGCAGTATGTTTATTTTTCATCTTAGGCAAAGGTTATTCAATATGAAATTGTTTTCCTTTGATAAATGTAGTATTATAATTAGATGCATGCCTATAATTATATTTAATCCCATACTTATTATTGAAATTATTTTATGCTCTTGGTATGCTTTTTAGTTTCTCACTTTCTTGGGTGAATTTAGACAATGAGTCCTTGAAAGAATTAGCCGCCTTCTTTAATGTATTAATCTTATACTTTAATTCACCTAAGTTATACTTTAATAGCTACACTCTTACATGATTTATGTACACATATCCTAGAATATAGTTTATTCCTTTTCATACTTATGATATCAAAAATTTAAACTAGTTCATACTTATGATCTTAATACTTCCTTAAACTTTTCTTTCTCAACTTTACTTGAGCTGCCTGTAACTACTTCTTTAGCCTCTTTAATTTAAGAGGGTCCCCTCTTCCTATTCTTATTGTTCTTATTTATTGTGCTACTCACATTGCATGCCTTTTTATGTGAATTATTGCTATTTTTGCCTTTAATTTTAGAATATTCATATGTAGAATATGAAAAATACATGCATTATCTTCTTGCAAGTCGTATTTGTGTTAAATAACATCGAGAATTTTCCAATTTCATTCGTCTTCTTTGTAGTTTGCCATTGTCCGTTTATCAAGATATGTCGTTCAACTAAGTAATGTCTATAGTGTGATCAATTTTGTGTTGTTCTTTGCAATTTTACCTTTAACAATGATTGATGAGTTTTTAGGCTGCGATTTAATAGTCTAAGTATTTATGTATAGTCATTGTTTAAATTGAAACATAAATACTTGACAAGCCATTATGAATAGTTCAAGCCTTTATTTATAGGAAACAAAATCTAACTTTCATGAATAAGTGCTTCTTTTATATTGATTGGTTTAATTTTAAAAATAAAAACAAGATGTGATATACTTCTAAAATGTGATATATTAATTAGCTATTGTTGAACATCACCTATGATTTGATTTAGAGTTAAATATGTAATCCATTAGAAGCTTTTTATCCTTCTTACGTTCCTCACTTTTTGTTAACAATTTGATCTATACATCCATAAAAGTCAAAGATCACATTTTCATATAAATTTTACTTCTTAAAAAAAAAGGTTTCCTCCTATTCTCAATAACGACGTTGTATACAACAAATATAAATTCAAAACTATTGAACTAGTGTATTATATTAAATACAAAATTTTATTTTTCGTAGGCCCTATTTTGTGTTTTCAAAGCGTCACTAATCGTCTAACCTCATTCTTCTTCTTTGTAGTCTGTGGTTGTCCGTCCATCCAGGTAAGTCGTCCAAATAATGTCTACCATATGTTTTTCTTTAATAGTATGAGTATTTATGTTTGGGTTTTGTGTGAATGCAAAGGAGGTCTTGATTTTTTGTTATTGTTTAGAATATCCTTATAATCATTCATGAGTTTTTATGTTTTTCTTTAATAGCCTAAGTATTTATGTTTGGGTTTTGTTTGAATCATTGATGAGAAGATGTATGAATTACATAAGTATTTACTGTATGTGGAATGAGTTTGATCTCTTATGGATGATCCAATGCATAATATACCCCTAAGATGATATATAGGCTGGAAACTCGTGATGCAGCTCCCATGAGGCTTATCGGTAAAAAATTCTACGAGTTAGGAGTCATAGCAAGAACTTGCTTTCTTGATTCAAAGGTGTAAACAATGCCATGTATCGTAGTGCTTGTTTAAAATCAAACTTTAGAAATCAAATTGTACGTGATTAATTCAAACTTAGTATTAACATAAGAAATTCACGTAATTGGC
This sequence comes from Erythroxylum ulei, assembly GCA_027564395.1. Classification (NCBI taxonomy): domain Eukaryota; kingdom Viridiplantae; phylum Streptophyta; class Magnoliopsida; order Malpighiales; family Erythroxylaceae; genus Erythroxylum; species Erythroxylum ulei. Next base: position 2,562 of record JANITX010180412.1, read on the forward strand.
ATGACGATTCATTGCACAATAAACCCCTAGGATGATATACAGGTTGGAAACTTATGATGTAGCTCCCATGAGGCTTATCGGCGAAAAATTCTTGAGCCTAGGAGTCACAGTGAGAACTTGCTTTCTCGATTCACAGTTGTAAATAATGCCATGTACCATAGTGCTTATTTAAAATCAAACTTTGGAAATCAACTTGTAGGTGATTAATTCGAACATAAATATTTAAACTCATATAGTGGGATATGTTGGTTTCAATATAGAGGAGAAATGGTCAGAGACTTGTAAAAAATTAGGGGATGTTTTGAAAGTAAAGATTAAATGTTCTGTAGACTTGGGAAAATGAAGGATACTAATTTGAAATAACAGTTTTACATAAATGAGTAATGTTGATAGATCTTGGATTTATAGACGATTAACACCTGATGGTTTCATTAATCCTAAGTTTGTTGAGCGAGTTGAAGCTTTTATTCACTATGCATATTCTCAACTTGCATATATGGCTGACCCAAATATAATGTCCATGTAAAAAGTGCAACATATTAATTTTCTTCCGATTGATGAAGTGAATCTCCATTTGTTAAGAAAAGGGTTTGTTCTAAATTATTTTGAGTGAACATAACATAGGGAGCCATTAATTTGTAGCACCTTAAGGGGTAATGAAGTAAACTCGTCAGCATATGTGGATGGGTTTGCAGGGGCTGGATTTATAACAAATAATGTGGGTTCAACTGAAATTCCTTACATCCAAACAGTTTATGATGCAGCCAGTTATATCTTTAAGTAAAATATAAAAAATCTTGAAGAAGAACCAAACCTACATGCAAAAAAGCTTTTTGATTATTATAATCAGCTGACCAAGAATTATGGCCAAATTGTGAGACCATGACTCAATTATCATCAATTGCTCGAATATTGAACATAAAGTCTGAAGGGCATATTTCTGATTGAAGTTTTGATAAAATTCTTGGTTGGTATAATGAATCATTGCCTTCTGATCATACAATGGTTGATAATTTTTACAATATGAAGAAACTTATTAGGAGTCTTGGTTTGCTAGTTGAAAAATGATTGTTACAAATTAGGATGTATGTTGTTCTGGGGAGATGATGTGGAATTATAAAAGTACAAAATTTGTGGTCAATCTAGGTTCAAACCTAGAAAGCATGCTATGAAACAAAAATTAGTACCTTGGAAGCAGATGTATTATTTCCAGCTAACTCTGAGACATTAAATACTATATGCTTATGATGTTACTAAATCTCACATGAGATGGCGTAATGAAAATGAAGAGGAAGATGGAATAAGGAGCCATCCATCGGATGCACTCGTGTGGAAACATTTCAATAACACCCATTCTGAGTTTTCAGTTGAAAATCGAAATGTTAGGTTGGGATTGTCATTAGATGGATTCCAACCTTTTGGTCAATCCAGCCAATAATATTCATCATGGCCAATCATAATTACTCCTTATAATTTGTCTCCATGGATGTGTATAAATGAGGCATATTTGTTCTTGACAGTAATTGTACCAAGGCTTACAAATCCAAAGTATAAAATTGATGTATTCTTACAACCATTGGTATCAGAATTGCATCATCTTTGGGAATATAGTGTGGAGACATATGATGTGTCTCTTAAACAAAATTTTTTGTTGAGAGCAATTTTGATGTGGAATATTAGTGATTTCTCGGCGTATGCTATGTTGTCTGGATGGAGCACATAGGGAAATTGGCTGATCCTTATTGTGACAATAGTTTTGATGTGTTTTTATCTTTCTAACAGGGCCAAAACATCTTGGTTTGATAACTACAGGGAATTTATTCCTGTAGACCATCCATTTAGACGCAGTAAACAAAAGTTCATTAAGAATAGGATGGTACAAACACCTCTTCCCCCTCACAAAGCTGGTAAAGAGATATTGCACGAGATTGATGAATTAGGGTTGCTAAAAGTTACAGAACTTGAAGCTGATGAAGTTAATACAAAAATTAATAAAAAATTTAGTTGGAGAAAATGGAGCATCTTTTGGGATTTACCATATTGGAAACTAATTTGATACATCATAATCTAGATATAATGCATATCAAAAAATTATTGTTGATAATTTGTTCAATACCATAATGAACACTAAAGGGAGGACAAAGGACAATGCAAAATCACGAGCTGATTTAAAACTTTTTTGTAGAAGGAATGAGTTAGATAAAGATCTTTGCACGGTAAACATTCGAAAGCATGTTACACCTTGGACAAAAAACAAAAGGAAAATTTGTGTTAATGGTTGAAAAGTCTAAAGTTTCGCGATGGTTATGTTTCGAACTTAGCAAGGTGAGTGGACATGAGGAAATGCAAATTGTTTGGGATGAAAAGTCATGATTTTCATGTTTTTATGCAAAGGCTAATTCTAATTGCATTTTGGTAGTTGCCACGGAATAAGGTTTGGGAAGCTATAACAGAATTAAGTTTGTTTTTCAAAAGCTAAACATCATCTAAAATAAAGTTGGCTGAAATGAAAAAAAAACTAGAAAGGGAAATTCCAATAATCTTGTGCAAATTAGAAGGAATTTTCCCTCCAAGCTGCTTTGACTGTATGGAGCATCTACTCATACATTCAGCACACGAGGCTAAACTTGTTGTTCTAATTCAATATCAATAGTTGTATCTGTTTAGAGTTATAGCATGTTTTAATCACAGAATCGTAATAACCCTATTTATAATATAGGTATTTGCATCATTTGAAGAAAAATGACAAAAACAAGGCGAGAGTTGAAGGATCGATATGTAATGCTTATTTAGTGGAGGAAGTAAGTACATTTGATTCACATTATTTTGAGTCGTATGTGCACACAAGAAAAAGAAAAGTTCTTCGTAATGACGATGGGGTAGGAATAGGTGATGTTCATGGTAACTTATCCATTTTCGTATATCCTGGACGAACATGTGGATAGTCAACAAGAAGGATGTTAATAGAAAAAGAAATAGAGGTTGCCCTACCCCTATGCCAACAAAGATATTAGGGGTAAATGTTGCGAATGAAGGAGGTGACCTCTAGCCTGGAGCTAAGGGAGTTGATGGAAGAACTTACATCACAATTGTCAACAATTTGTAAGTAAAATTCTAAAAATTTTGTAATACATGATAATACCATAAGTTTATACTGAAGTTATAGGTTTTAATTTGAAAATGATCTAAAATAATGTATATATTAAGTTGGTTCCGTCTGGAACGTGTTTAAAACAATATCTCGTCCAATTTCAAGGAGAGGATATATCTTGAGAGTTATATATGAAAGACTGCCTCTCAGCCAATAAATGATTTTTGTTATCAGGAGTTTGAGGTACACAAAATATATTATTTAATCTTTTTTATTTAATCTAATTTTATACATTTTTTAGATAAATATTGTCGTTTATAAGTACTTATAGTATTTTTCCTTTTTTTTTCAGAAAGAATTTTTTTGGATCCAAAATTTGATGTTGTAATTTATAATGTATGGGAGAGGAAAGCTCTTACAAGTTATAGAGACTTTCTTGCTTCGATACATAAGAATGGTGTATGACCACCATATATATTTGAAGAAATATGAAGTTATTGGCAATAATATTGGGCATCACCTGAGGCAATATCTATTTCAGAGCATAATTTTGCCAACAAACGTGGAGATCCAGACGGAGAGAATTTACCTGTACACACTGGACGATCTTTGACCTACTATGAGCTTGCACTTCAACTTGTAAGTTCAAAACTTTACACTTATATCCTGGTTTTTGTACTTTGATGTATGAAATTTAATTTCAATGTAATCTGATGTATGAAATTTAAAATGAAAATATATGTGCATTATGGAGAATAATAATGTTATAAATGTCTAGTAACATTAATGACTATGTTGTTGAGTTCAATTTTTTTGACTAACAGGAGGTAAATATCATAAAAATAAAGGAAATTCTGCCAAAATTTTTATAAATTGTAATTCACTTATAACAATTTATTCTGATGCAGAAAAAGTTATGGGCAGGAAGCCTACACCACGCCATCTTTTTTTGCATACTCATACCAAGAAGTATGATGATATGACCTTCGTCAATACCCAATACAGTTTATGTATGTAAAATCTATACTTTAATATTAATTCTTAAAAATTATCACTTATCAACATAAAAAATTATAATGATAGGACCAAATACAAGAAAGCATTGGACGACAGTCTTAGAACTCTGAAACTGTTGATGAGAGTCAGGTATATCTTGATGCAGTGGGTGGTAGGGACTGTCATGGAAGGATTTTCGGTTTAGGTTCATTTACAAACACATTTTATTTGCAATCCTCCACATCCACTACAATTAGATCTGGTTGGTGGTCTGCATCAAATGAGAGAGTCCTTCAGCTTGAGAGCACAGTAGAGAGGCTGATGGAGTGCATAACCTAGCTTCGTAATGAGGTGGATGAGTTGAAAGGTAGGGACAAGACCTCTTTGCAGCAGTCAGAGCATCCACCTTCACCACCTGCATAGCTTCTGGATAAGTAAATGTAATGATGATAGTCTGCTGCTATTAAGTTTTTGTATAAATTCTTAATTGATAGTAGGTTCAAGATACTTATTCATGTACATTATAATTTTTTATTATACCATTCAGGATAATGTTTACTTTACATTTATCAATCAATCTTATATATTATTTACAGAAGTTAAATGTACAAAAAATCGTAAGATTATCAACAAAAAACTCAGGTAGGAAGTGAGAAATGGCAGTTGAAATTTATCATAATTAAATTTCCCAATGGAAGTACAATATTTTGTCGCTAATTAGCACCAGATTGTTATATTTTATTGGTAATCGGTAACTTATCGATAGAATATAACAATCTGGTGCTAATTAGCGAAGAAATATTGTACTTCCATACCGATGGAATAGATCGTTCTGATGTTAAGTTACTGACGAAATAATCTATTTTTTGGTAAATATTTAGGAACGAATAATATTTTCCATCGGTAAATTTTGTAACGAAATGTTTTATGTCCATCGGTAAATTTAGCGATGGACCTATAACTTACTGTCGTTAAATTCACCGACAGAATATTATGATTCTATCGACAAATTAGTGAGTAAATATTCTAAATTTGTTAGTACATTTACCTTAATTTAGTGATGGAAATGCAAAATTTTGTCGCTAAATTTACCGGCGGATATATAAATTTTCATCACTAAATTGGCGACGAATTCATTTTATCCATCTCTAAATTTTACCTATGGTCATTTCTCTGACGACTCTTTCTGTCGATAATTTTGGTCGCTAAATTTGTTCCTTGACGGAATATCTTTATTTTCTATAGGTAATAAACCTAATTTTCTTGTAGAGTTTGTATATGTTTATTCATTTTTTAAAAAATCAAATCCATTTTTGCTTGAAGTAATGGAAAGGATGTGAGTATACATATAAGAAATTGATGACAAAAGTATCTCATAAGTACTCTTTTTTTCGTTTGGCCTAATGCTTCTTAATATACTTTTGTCTTTTTAAGATCATAGTACTCTTATATTTTCAAGGTCAGATAATTTTGATATTGAGAAAATGATGGCATATGAAAATCGGTTTGGTCAATTTAGAAGATGTTTATCAACTATCAATAAAAACTGTCAAATTTAGGTCATGAAAATAGTGACATACCCTAAATGGAAAATCAGTTGAGGACTATAAATTTGATCAAAAACAAAACCAAGTAAAGAACTTTTAAAGAAAATTTGTTGATCTCTTGGTTCCTTAAAAATGAAAAAACATATGAAGATATAGCAAACTCTTGACTAGATCATTATTGATTTATTATAGAAAGGGATTTGACTCTCGTATATCAAAAGATGTGGTTGTAGCACCAGAAATGTGGTTTTAACAAAGACATCCCCTAATGTCAGAGAAGGACATTCTTATTTGAATTGTCTATTCACTCACCTTTGAGTAAGAAGACTTAGATAAAGGCTATATTAATTTTAGAACACCAATATTGTTACTTTAATTTTTATTGATGCTTCTCTATTATCATTCAATTGTTAGATCCTTAGTCCCAAAAAAAGAGAAAAAGAATCAAAGACGCAAAGAAAAGAAAGAAAAGAGAAACAAAAGGTAAGAAATTTTCTTTTTTCAAACAAAACTAATAAACAAGTAACTGTAAAATCCCAAATCAAAGCTTATAAAATAAAAAAGTCAAAAATGGTAATTTGGGTAAAAGTTAAAGTGCGAAAAGAAAGTTTTTTAGGTTTAAATGTTTATGAGTTACAGCACATGCAACAAAAAAAGCATCAACAAAATTCAAAGTAGGATGTAAAGCTGGTGAAAGTAGGCTTTAGAGCAGATATTTCGTTAAAAAAAGATAGAAAGCTTGTTAAGTCAAAAATGGGCAAACAACAACCAAGGAAAAAAATTAGAAATTTTTACAAATTAATAAAACGATCTTCTTGCTAATTTAAAATAAATAAATAAATGATAACCTAAATGTATCAAATAACAAAAAACAAATTTGAAGAAATATCCTTTTCAATAAATGAAGATAAAGAGGAAAGAATTTTTTTTGAAGAGAATAACTGAAAATTATAAGGTATTAATAACTTTCTTATTCATTGAGGTTTTTGATCATCTCTAAGGATGAAAATAGGCTCAGCCCAAGGCCCAATCGGGTCCAAGATGCTACGCTAGAGCCTAGGCTAGCTCGAGCATGACTAGGCCCAAGAAGGCTCGACCCAACCGGACCAAAAATTATTATTTTTTTAAAAATTAGCAAAATGACATTGTTTTGCCTTAATTAATCAAGCCCCTAACCCAAGTAGCCCAGCCATGAGCCTACCCGAGGCTCGGTTCGAGGACTAATCAACCTGGGCTAGGCCCGGGCCCTTTTGCCATCTCTAATAATCCCCCTTACTCTAATTTCAAGTCGATTTGTAAGAATAAGAATTTCTTTAATGATTGATTGCACCTATAAAATAAATAATATTATATCTCATTATTAATTTTAAGGTTGCATCCTTAATATTTTCTTAATTCAACTACAAAGCATGTTATTTAGATTATCCGAAACCTTGAATTCAATTTCAAAATTATCCCTTATTTGAAGCATTTTTATTATCAATTGTTTTCTATAATATTATAAATGATCAAATGATTAAAATTATTATTTATGTAAGAAATTGATCAAATTAATTTTGCTAAATTTAATGGTACTAAGCAATTTTTGAATATTGGACTTGTTTCACATATATAACATAAAAAAAGGTTAGTTTTATTATATGAAAAGCTAGATTAATTTTAGAACCAGATTAATTGAAGTGGTTCTAAAAACTCAAAGACACTTTTCTAAAGTAGAAAATGAAAAAAAATCCTTCATTCTTATTAATGAAAATTATCAAACTATGGGATTTTACATATTTTGAATCATTATACTAATTATGCTTTTATCGTTTTTATTTCAACAGATCGCATAAGTGCTGGAATTAGTGATGAAAACTCCTTAACTTGTCAATAAATAGATAATTATGAAAGAGGTGGTATCTTCTAATAATCCATATTCTTTATTTTCAATTCATATGACAACATTTTAAAATGAATCCTGTACATTTAAATATATGCCTTATTCTAACACATGTTTCAACATACTATCATTCAAAAACTCTAAATATCATTGCATGTTTGTAGATTAAATGTTTAGATATCTCTTTGCGTCTCTTATTCAAATTTTATTTTCTAAACCATAGATATCGTTATAGGTTTGTAGTTAAATATTTATAGTTCTCTTAAGGTCTTTTATTTGAATTTTATATCTAAACCTTGGATATTCCTCTAGGTTTGTAGTTGAATATCTAGACATCTCTTTAAATCTTTTGTCTAAATTTCATTTACAAAATCTAAATATCTTTCCATGTTCAAAGTAGAATACCTAGATGCCTCTCTAGGTCTCTCATTTTAGATTTCAATTTAATTTTGCTAAATTTAATGGTTTTATTCAATTTTTGAATTTTGGACTTGTTTCATACTTATAACATTTAAAAAAGAATATATTTTTGTTAGATGATAAGTCATTTTAAATGCATATGTTTTGGACTTAATTTTGATTGATTTATGAAATTGGGATTCAAAAATTGATGGAATTGTTTGTTTAATGTTCACAGATGGTTTTCAATGCCATAAAGACAAAAAAGGATCAAAAAGAGGAAAAATATGGCAAGAAGTTCGAAAATTCCAGATTGGTCGAAATTCAAAGATTAGGCGTGGGCACGCCTAAGGTCATAATCCTAATTCTGCAGATTTTTCAGAAGTTGTCTCCAATTAGAACACAATCGCCCAAGATCTTCTGGAGTCCTTTTCAAGAAGTTTCCCACCTAAAGTAGAAGATTATCTAATTGGGACAAAATCCAATCAAGATTATGAAGAGATTCAATTGGAGAAGGAAGCTTCCTTGGTGATTGCTGCATATGTATAGATGTTAGGGTTGCAAAAAGGGGCATGTAATTTTCTCTTCTCTTAGGCTGCCGAAACCCTTATCCACGTTGCTGAACCTTTCCAGTAGTTCTATCGTATTTTTGCTGTTGTTGGAGACAGCCGCATCCTTTGTTCTGCCCTTGTTCACATTTCTGCATTCTTCACATAGATCATCATATTTTCTCCTTAATACTGCCGCACCCTCTGTCTTTCCATTTGTCCACGTTGCTGAAATTGGTCAACAGTATCATCACATACTCTTCTCCTTGGCTGCCGCAAATTGACTTAATTAGCTTTTATGGTGTATTTCTTCTGCATCTTTCAAGTAGTCGTCGCATAGGTTTAGGGGCTTCAATTTTCTGGTTTTCTTATCTTTTAATTTCCGCAGAGTTCAATTAGGGATTTTATTATTTTCAATAAAGACCAGTTATGGAGACTATTTTTATTATTATTTCTTTTGATTTCAATTCAAGTATGATTAACTAATTTTCTTGTCTTGGTTAAAGGATCCATGTTCCATGTTATTGTGGTGAGATTTTCTGAATATTTTTCATATTGTTAATGAACATTGGATAATTTCGGATCTAACTTTTTAATTGAATTTGTTAGTTTCTAGGTGCGCAACTAGAGATTAATTAGTTCAATCGCTAGGTTAACAAAATCTGACGTTCAATTTTGGTAACCATAAGTAGCAATTAGGATTAACCTCTCTACGTTAGAGTC
>JANITX010180492.1:0-11740 GCA_027564395.1 Erythroxylum ulei
TTAGTTACAATTAAGTGACAGGTGTCATCTAATAATTGGGGTAGGATGGGATATAAAAGGAGGGGAATGTTTGTAAGGGGACATGCGTGTATTCTGCAGTGAGAATATTGTTAGGGAGGTACAGGCCCTCATATAGGCTGATCAGTATTTCGGTTGTAATAGCTATCTCTACAGAATATCAATATACAATACAGAATCAATGGGATTGCTTGGATCCATCTGATTCTCTTATACCCATTATACTGTCATACGTAGGGGAGTTCTATCAATTGGTATCAGAGCACGTTCTTGGTGCCATTCTTTTCGGTAGTGGATGGTAGTGACTAGAAGCATGGAGAAGATTGACTTGATAGAGAGGAGTGTAGCAAACCTAGCTGAGATGTTGGAGAGAAATGATGAAAAGACACATTGTTGGAAATGATGCAATATGTCAAAGGAAAAGGAGCAGAGTCCTTCAAGGGAAAATCGGTGGTGGAGACTGCTGAGGAAACCGAAGGAAATGGAGTGGGTGAGTTGGCAGAAACTAAGCAGGGCAGTAATATGAAATGTGAGGGAGCTAGGAGGTTTGAAGCAAGAGAGGAAGGGAGAGATTATGAGGAGAGGGGAAGAAGGTTAGAGATTCCAATTTTCTGTGGAGAGGATGCATATGGCTGGTTGAATAGAATAGAACGATACTTTCAGTTTAATGGGGTTGTCGACAGGGATAAAAGGGAAGCAGTGGTAGTGGCGATTGATGGTAAGGCATTGGTATGGTTCAATTGGTGGGAGGCGCGAAATGCAGCAGCTGATTGGAAGCAGTTTAAATCAGCTGTTCTCAAGCGTTTTCAACCAACATTAGCTAAAAATCCATATGAACTTCTATTCGGCCTACAACAATCTTCGACGGTGGAGTATCGAGAAAACTTTGAGCTATTAACAGGCCCATTGTGACACATTGATGAAGACATTCTCACTAGGTTGTTTTTGAATGGGTTAAAACTGGAACTTCGAGCTGAACTTAAGCTGCACCATGTTGGGTCCTTGAATGAGGTGATGGACATGGCACTGTTGGTGGAGGAGAGGAATTTAATTGTGAAGCAAGGCAATGCGAGTCCCATGCAGAGACCGATCCTCAACAAGCCAGCTCAGTTCAACCGATCCGCCATAGTGGACTTCCGACCCAGACCACCGGCAGCTATGGAAATGAAGGGGAGTGCGGCAAACCCGACCCTATACCAGAGAGATGGGATTGGAGGGGTTAGGAGACGCAACTTCCGACAACTCCCACCTGAAATGCTTAAGGAGAGATATGAGAAGCGGTTGTGTTTTTATTGCGATGAAAGATTCAGCCCCAATCACATTTGTAAAAACAAACATTTCCGAGTATACATGGTGGAGGAGGAAGGCGAGAATGAGCTACCTAAAGAAGTGTTCTTGGATGCCGAGGGAGATGACAACGAAGAGAAACAGTTACAGTTGAATAGGATGAGTATAATGGGACTGATGACAAAGAGATCCTTCAAGGTGTGGGGAAATTTAAAGGGGAGACAAGTGCTCATATTAGTGGACTATGGGGCTCCAATAATTTTATATCAAAACCGATAGTGAAGCAGCTGTCACTATAGGTGTTAGATACTCCTGAGTTCTTAGTACAAGTGGGGGATGGGTATAAAATAAAAGGAAAAGGTGTTTGTGAGCACTTACTTATCGAGACACAAGGTATATTAATTAAAGGGGATTTTTTTCTGTTTGAATTAGGAGGAGTGGATGTGGTTTTGGGACTGGATTGGTTAGAAGGATTGGGTGACATCCGAGCCAATTTCAAAGAGTTGACATTAAAGTGGATGGAAGGAGACAAACACTTCAGCTTGAGAGGAGATCCAGCCTTAATAAAGTCGGTGGCAACATTGCAGTCACTGTACAAAGCTGTGAAAGATGGAGGTGAAGGTTACCTTGTCAATATGACCAGAACAACACTGACTGAACCCAACATGGAAGGAGCAGCTGAACTCAAAGAGCTATTAGCTGAATTTATAGATGTTTTGTCACCACCCTCAGGGTTACCTCCCCATAGGAGCCACGACCACACTATCACTTTAAAACCAGGAGCAGAAATTCCAGCAATAAGGCCTTATAGATATCCCCATTATCAGAAGAGTGAAATAGAAAAGATAGTGGGGGAATTGCTAGCTGCAAGAGTCATTAGACCCAGCATAAGTCCCTTTTCCAGCCCAGTAATTTTAGTGAGGAAAAAGGATGGAGGATGGAGATTTTGTGTGGATTTTAGGGCATTGAACAAGGTGACTGTAGCGGATAAGTTCCCAATACCTACTATTGATGAGTTATTGGATGAATTGGGAGGAGCCAAGGTGTTTTTGAAGCTAGATCTTAAGAGTGGCTACCACCAAATTAGGGTCCGAGAAGAGGACATTCCCAAAACGGCCTTCCGAACACATGAAGGTCATTACGAATGGTTAGTGATGCCTTTCGGGTCAACTACTCAAGACGAAGGGGTATCAGTGGAATGTGGAGACTCAACAAACTTTTGAATCACTTAAGGCAACCATGGTAAACCTCCCTACTCTAACTGTTCCTGATTTTTCTAAACCATATGTTATAGAGACTGATGCATCCAGGAAGGGGCTAGGAGCAGTACTCATGCAAGAAGGAAGGCCCTTAGCTTTTCTCAGCTGGGCATTACCTCCACAATCGTTCTCCAAGTCAGTTTATGAAAAGGAGTTAATGACAGTAGTGAGGGTGGTTCAGAAATGGAGACACTACCTGTTAGGGAGACGTTTCATCATCCGAACCGACCAAAGAAGCTTAAAATATTTGACAGATCAGAGGTTGTTGGGAGAGCAGCAACAAAAGTGGACAGTAAAACTATTAGGGTATGATTTTGAGGTGCAATACAAACCGGGAAACGAGAACCAAGCGACTGATGCTTTGTCGCGTAAAATGGAGTCTGCTGCTATATCAACAGTAAAAATGATGGATTCGGATGACTTGGAGGCAGAAATTTGGGCTGATCCGAAACTTAACACCATCATGCAAGATCTGTTAAGTGGGAGCAAGGAACGCATGGGATTTTCGGTTAAAGGAGGCAGATTATATTATAAAACGAGGCTGGTTTTATCAAAGACATCTAGTCGGATACCGACTATTTTGAAAGAGCTACATGACACACCTATGGGAGGTCACTCGGGGTTCCTACGCACTTACAAACGAGTGCTGGGACTGGTGTTTTGGGAAGGAATGAAGCATGACATTAAAAAGTATGTGGAGGCATGTGAAGTGTGCCAACGCAACAAGTATCAAGCATTATCCCCGGTTGGTCTATTACAACCATTACCAGTCCCCTCGCAAGTGTGGGAGGATATATCTATGGATTTCATTGGAGGTCTACCGAAGAGGAAGGGAATGGACACCATCATGGTAGTAGTCGATAGGCTAACAAAATATGCTCATTTCCTGCCTTTGGCCTACCCCTTTTTTGCTTCAGATGTCGTTGCACTCTTTGTTAGAGAAATCGTGAAGCTACATGGGTTCCCGACCTCAATAGTATCTGATAGAGATAGGGTATTCATAAGCAGATTCTGGTCTGAGCTCTTCAAGCAGGCAGGTACACAGCTAAAGTTTAGCTCAGCTTATCACCCCCAAACCGATGGACAAACGGAGGTCACCAATCGATGCTTGAAAACATATCTCCGTTGTTTCATCGGCAGCAAGCCGAAGCAGTGGACTCAATGGTTGTGTTGGGCAGAATTCTGGTTCAACACCAACTACAACAACTCTACAAAAACTTCTCCATGTTATGCTCTATATGATAGACCCCCACCCACCTTACTCGGCTGTGCAGGGGAGTTATTAGCAATGGAAGAAGTGGACAGACTTCTTAAAGAACAGAATGGAGTCATTACTGAATTGAGGGACAACCTATTGAGATCTTAGAATCGGATTAAAACCCATGCGGATAAGAAACGAAGAGAAGTGGAGTACACGGTTGGAGAAAGGTTGTATTTGAAAATCCAACCATACAAACTTCGATCCTTAGCATGAAAGCTGAATGAGAAACTCAGCCCCCGTTACTATGGACCCTTTTTGATTGTTGAAAAGATTGGAGTCGTGGATTATAGACTGGAATTACCTGCATATAGTAGAGTTCACTCAGTTTTTCATGTGTCATTGCTTAAGAGGGTTGCTCCTAATCCTGTGCAGATACAGCTATTACCTAAGCAATTAACAGATGAATGAGAGCTAGATTTCCAACCCGAAAGGGTATTGGGGACCCGAAAGGATGCTAATGGGAATGAGGAGGTATTAATTCAGTGGCAAGATCTTCCTACATTTGAAAATTCATGAGAATCCTATGCTGCAATTGCTGAGCACTTTCCGACATTCCACCTTGAGGACAAGGTGCAAGCTTTGGAGGGGAGTATTGATAGAGATAGGAGGCCATTAGTTTACAGTATGCATAAGAAGAAGTAGATGAATTCTAGCACGTGAGTTAGTTACAATTAAGTGACATGTGTCATCTAATAATTGAGATAGGATGGGATATAAAAGGAGGGGAATGTTTTGTAAGAGGACATGCGTGTATTTTGCAGTGACAATATTGTTAGGGAGGTACAGCCTCTCATATAGGCTGATCAGTATTTCGATTGTAATAGCTTTTCTCTGCAGAATATCAATATATTATACAGAATCAATGAGATTGCTTTGATCCATCTTATTCTTTTATACTCATTATACTGTCATTCTTAGTGGAGTTCTATCAGCGTGTGAATGGAGCATGGACATTTCAGTTACCCTGGGTTTTACTTGGCAAATCTCATGGAACTATATTTTTACTTGTGGGCATACGAAGAGCAACCATTATTGCTCTTTTGCATTTGGGTTTCTTCATTCCTGCATGCAATCTAAATTCAACATTATCAGTTGCGCACTGATAGGTCATCAAATCTCAACAAATGGATGAATCACTTAGACCAATTGTGCTTTGGAAAGTTTAACTTCTACAGTTAGCCTTTTGTAGCAGGTTGTCAATAGATATGGGAAGCCTGAAGCTAAGAGATACGAGTAATCAGAATTCAGCTTCTGCATTAGAAGATGAGGTATGGTCGACTTGTTAACTGAACCGGGGCTTCAAAAACCCATGGTTGAACCGTTGTTTCCCTGATCATTTTGTAGTCAGAATAGTTGATATAGTTTTTTCATCCTCTTCAGAAAAGTCATTCAGAATTTCCAAGTTTGATTACTTACAGTGGGTAAGATTTTATATTTTCAGAAAATCCATTAACTATTTCTATCTGTGCTGCAGATTGATATTCTGCAAGAAGAAAATGATACTTTACTTGAGAAGGTCGGCCAACCATTATTTTCAGTGTATTTTTCTGTTTTCTGCAAGTTTATTATTCAGAAGTTCTAACGTAGTTATTCTCTTTGGAATGTAATGCTATATACGTTTCACACACATATACCTTAGTACATTAGCTGCTAATTTATCAAATGAAGTGCTCAGCCATGTTTTCAATCGACTACGAGAACTATTTTTGAGCATTCTCTCTTGGAGACTTACTTTAAAACCTCATTGAAAAATGTATGACATCAGATTACTTATTTTATAAAATGATGTTTTTGGTTCTGTTCAATGACATGCACATTCAGCTTCGACTTGCAGAGGAGAGATGTGAGGAAGCAGAGGCAAGAGCTCAACAACTTGAGAAACAGGTACCTTCCTTACTATTCATGGAGCTAATATCTCTACAGCTTTGAGTAGCGTATATTCCCTCTGTAGCTATACAGTCTTACAAATATGGTTCAAACTTATGAAAAATTGAGACTAGGACCTCTCCCCATAATGTTGGTTCTTTTTTTCCAAAATTTCCTGTTATAGAAAAACTCGATTTGAACTTCTCCCCTTACATTTTGAACTGAGGATGGAGCTATCTTCTCATGACCAATCATAAATGACAAACTCCATGGTTTGAATCTACTATTTTCTTTAATTTACACCTCATGACCTGCTTTCCTAAGGTTGCTGCTCTTGGAGAAGGTGTAACTTTAGATGCCCGTCTTTTAAGCAGGTGAGTATTTATATTAAAATCTCTTGATCTTACATTAAGACGATATCTCCGTTCAGTAACATGTCCGTTCACTTTCCAGAAAGGAGGCAGCTCTGCAGCAGAGGGAGGTTGGTACTATTAGTATTTAGTACTATTGTTAACTGTTCTGGTGCACATATGCCTGTCAATTGATATTTAACCAAGGAGTTGCGAGATATACAAATGGTGTTTGGGTTGAACTAAGCTTACCCTACAGGCTGCTCTGAAAGTGGTGGAACAAACCAGTAAGGCAGAGGATATTGTGGCCCTAAGGACAGAAGCTGAGGTATCGACAAGATGTATCTTGTATGTTCGTCCAATTATTTTTTCTTTTATGCATTTTTTTTATCATATCAGTAATAACATAATAGTCCTTTTTGATTTACACTTCTAATATTCCGAGGTAGGCTGCTAAGGTTGAGGCAAATTCTGCAATGGAGCAGCTCCATGATGTTAAAGTTGAGGCTCAGACAATTCGAAATGTCATGCAGAGAATGATGCTAGATAAGGAAGAGATGGTTGGTCAACACATAAACACCACCCTCCACCCCCATCTTCTCCATTCCCACTTTCAACTATTGTTTTCTCATTCTTTGACTACTCCATTATGTCACAGTAACGTGATTTGCAGTTTTCATATTAGGAAGAGGTTGTTTTAAAGAGGTGTTGGCTTGCATGGTATTGGAGCTTATGTATTAAATATGGTAAGCTGTTTTGACTTTAGATCTGTATAACAAGAACTTCCCATGCTTTTATCTGAATGAATGGAGTTGAAACTTAGTTTCGAAGGTTTTTGTTAGGAAACTTCTGCAAATAGGTCAGTAGAAGAGGAAATAGCGGACAAAATAGATGAACCAAGATAAAGAATGCTAGTATTTAGGATTTTATTGATAAGGGAAGAAAATTTCCGACGACTAAAGGCCACATTTGAGAGGTGACCAACTCTCCCACTCTCCCTACCTGACAGATTATCCAATCCCCCTTCCTACCTCACACATTCCTGCAGAGGATCCTAATAAGCTGCCACCTCACTCCTCTATATGGTGCTAGCATTCTAACAGAAAAACAAAG
Source organism: Erythroxylum ulei (assembly GCA_027564395.1). Lineage (NCBI taxonomy): Eukaryota > Viridiplantae > Streptophyta > Magnoliopsida > Malpighiales > Erythroxylaceae > Erythroxylum > Erythroxylum ulei. Next base: position 7,155 of record JANITX010180492.1, read on the forward strand.
CTTTTAGCCAGCAGAAATGATAGCTTTGTCAGCTGTTGGTTCCTTCTTCTTTCTCCTTTCATGTTGTATACGAATAGGAGGCATAACAGTTATGTGTGTTTTATTATTAGTTTAGCTGTGATATGTTTTATTATTAGTTTAGCTGTGATCCTGTAGACTTCCGCTCATTAATAAGTTCTCAATTAGATAACAAGTTTTTTGATAATTAAGAAAGCCAACATCTTCAAAGTCTTTCTCCTCATTGTTTGTTCAACAAGGCTAGAAATTAGTTGTGATTAAGATATTAATCAACCTCTCTTTACCTCGAGGGATATTAACCTTACTTTCCGAATTTTTGAGATGGGATTTGTTCGTTTTCATCATCTCCAGAATTTGAATATAGAGCTGTAGTGCAAAGGAAGTTCTCACAGAGGTTACCAAATTTCAGGTGTTCATGCAGATATTGCAGGGGCAAAATATGAATACTGGTCATCCTTTGCACCAGCACCTGTCGAAGTTGTGTTAGCCTCGGCAGAGAGAGCTAAAGAAGATGACTCCTCACGTAAGTATGACTCAGTTGTTCCTTTCTGAAAGTTCATATTTACTTCCATTTGTGGTTGCTTTTAATTACTTTATGTGGTACAGAACGCAGACACCGAGTTGTAGAAGATGTGAATGAACTTTCTGGAGATGGTAATTTTGAAAGCGTGATACTTGTTGAAAAAGGTTTGCGGGAACTGGCTTCACTGAAGGTCTCTGTCAGACCCCATTTATCGATCATTGTTCAATCTTAGTAGTCTTTAGGTTTCTCCCAGTTTCTCATATTTATTGATCCACTGACAAGTAAAGATTTGATGATGCAATGTTAAAGACTCTTGATCTTTGTTCCCTTGCCTGGTAGGAAGTAACCAACCATCGTGAATGTGTCTTACTCTACTTTGAATATTATCAGCCACAAAAGAAGGAAGTTTGAACTTTGATGAGGATATATTGATGAGTTAAAAATAGTTAAAGGCTCAATTCTTGAAACTTTTAAAAGTCAAAACTTTATTGTTCTGGCCTCAACTGACAATATCCCTCAATGGATTCAACTGACTTCCTGTTACCATTACTTGTTTTTATCTGCGGGAACAATTCCTCAAGCTTCCACTGATGAAACTGGAGAGAATATTGAAGAAAACCAAGTTCTGATATCAGTTTAAGTCTAGACAAGCTTGACAACAAGCTTCTCGTAACTGAGAGGAACATTTAGATGACCAATTCACATGGCTGCTAGAGCAGATAATACCTATTTGCTTGGCTTGATTAGGACTTATGGAACTAAAATTGCTTGGTTTACCTTTTGGCTAACTAGTTAAATGTTCCTTACATTGAACAGTTTCTGAAATTTTCTTCCTTTCCTTCTCCGAAGGTGGAGGAAGCGGTAGCACTTGCCATGGCTCAGCAACGACGTCCGAATTTGCTAAAATCAGGTCTGATTTAACTATCTTGTCTTTGATAACTCATAAGGGATAATAAGCACTTGCAGCATGCTGTGTTCATTTTTTAGTTCTGACCATTGAGTTTAAGATTAGTTCAATTGCGTCCTATATGTATGTTTGACCTCTACTCTCTGTGCTTCTCTTATTTCGTTCATTTATTTCTTGAAACAGCGTTTTCATTATAGTTTCGTGTAACTCTCTCCACTTTTAATAAATATTTCAGGTTACAAACATAAGAAAACTGGCTTGACACTGCCAAAACGTAGAACGATGATCTTATAATCTTATATGAAGTACAAATTAAGCTTGCATTTTTCTTTACTTTCTTACCTTACGACATGTTCTTTCTTACTATGGTTTCTTATGTTTTTCCGTTCAGTCTATCTGTTTGCTGCTCGTTTTAGTGTTTAGAGTGTTCCATACTTAGTTCTATCTAACTGTGTCTTGATTTCTCCAGTAATGGGTGAAGATGAAGTGAAACTGCCCAATGAAGGGCAGTTTGAAGCGTTTGGTACGTTTAATATTCTACCTTCTAAAATTTTCTTGTTATACGCCACTATAAATATCAAAGTGAGATGTCAATGCTGCAGTTGCAGGGATGCCCACTTCTTACGCATTGATAACGTATTTCCTTCTTTTAGCTTGTACTTAAGAACTTTCTTTCTCAGACAGCACATATTTTGGTGTGTATGTATGCTAAAAAGATTACTTACATAAAAAATTTATCCACAGAATTGAGTCAAGAAGAGTCTGAAATTGTGCGTTTCAAACAGGTATGATGGCTTTTTTATATTAAGATAGATCTGAATAGTCCTTCAAACTTTTCCGTTTTTTCTTTTCTTATTTGAGGCTTCTCCATCTAGACATCATTATTAAGATTGCACTTAAGGCTTCTAATGCACTGGGTGGCTTGTTACACGCCCCTTCCCAAAACATGGCCATTGTAAGTTTTGGGCCCCCATATTTTTCGACTTAGATGGACAATCTTGGGTCGTAAACACCAGAGCAACTTGGAATCTTCAGAAAAACCGGGATAAGTGTAATTCAGAAAGTAAAAGGCGACAAAGGGTCTCTGTGTTGTATTAATTTATGTATATGCCACTGCACATTAGGAAATGACTGCAGATTTGTTTTGTTTATGAACGCAACAGTTGAAGCAAATGGATTTTAATTCGACATTTTATCTTGGGGATTCCATATCAAATTCTTCAACGAGTCAACCTGGAAGACTAGGAAAGGAAAAATTACACAGTTGCGTTAGATTGTTAATGTTGTTAAATGTAGAACTTTTAGTTCAGCCACTTTTTAATTCTTGCTTGCTGCCTCGTATAGGCTTGGCTTACATATTTCTGGAGAAGAACCAGAGACCAAGGAATCGAACCTGACATAGCAGAAGAACGTTTGCAGTTCTGGATCAACCATAGCAACCAGAATTCCACTTCACTTGATGCAGTTGATGGTATCCCCCTTCCCGTATACTTCCCCTCCTAGATCTGCAAATTCGTAATTTTGTTGCAAAACAAGCAAATTGGGTTGGTTTCCAATCTGCTAATTGCAACCACCTTCTACCAACATGCTTAACATATAAGCCGGCGATGGAATGTATTGAAAGAAGTAAATGAAGGGACATAAACCAGTTTCTTGTCAGAAAGCTAGAATAACTCACGGATGGTGATTGAAGTGATAACTAACAGGGGTATCAAAAACAAGTTAACAAGCCTGTGGTTAGTGATTGAGGAAATTAAAAGCCTTCTCCTACACCAAAAATTGAAATCTTGTTGAAACCTTTAGTCTTCCAATGTACTGAAAGGGAAAGATTAATTGTCTGGAACAGACAACAACGCAGAATAATATGATTTTCCTTGTGCTAGGGGTTAACTTGGGTGATTTTTTGCTATAATGCACAGTTGAACGTGGGCTTTTGGAGCTGAGGAAGTTGGGCATAGAGAATCAGCTGTGGCATGGTGCTCGCAGAGGGCTGGAGACAGAAACCAACTCCAAAGTTGATGTTGAGTTCGGCTTCTGATATATTTTAACGAGTTTATTGGGACTACTCATCTCTTCTGCATCTTCATTTCAGATGGCCATGAAAGCTTGCCTTGGCGCTGCAAGTGTATTTTGATAATCGACTCATGCACCTGTAGAGCTTTGACGTGCAAAAGACTCCAGGGTGGTCTTCGTAGAAAGCTATATATGCTTAGTGTAGGAGTGCTTTGTAGTAATAGGTGATAATTGATTCAACAGGACTAATGCTTCTGATCACAATGACTTTTGTCTTTCATAAGTAGTCGCTAATGCCGAGGAGCATATAACTTGAATTTTGGTGGTTTTAGTTCGTTATTCTTTAGTTTATCATCTTTGGTAGCATCTACTAATAAGATCGCTTGTTTTGGTTGACATTAAAATTACCTTGCATGATAATTAAGTCCGACACAACTTAACTCAATTTTACGTAACTCTGGTATTTACACAGTTTCACTTTCATACTTGTGCACTTCGCAATCACACCAGATTATGACCATGGAAACAGCTGATTTATCTTAGGAAAACAATAGTACTACGTAGGAGCTAAGATTATAATAAAAAGTTTAAAAGACATAGGTCTTTCCCATAATTTAAAAAACTTTAGAAAACCTCTTTCACCTTTAAAATTCTCAAAAAAAATTTCTTCTAATTTTAAGTTTTTTTATAGAAAAACTCACTCTCATAGAGAAATACATGCGACATAAATATTAGAAGTGAACTAATCAAATATAGTAACCAATTAATAATAAATTATTATTTTAGGTTGGTTTTATTAGTTTGACTTTGAGTTTAAGAGTTAGATTGAATTATCGTGTAAGTATAAGTAGTATTTAATTAGTATAAGTATGATATTCATGTCATATTATTTTATCATTATTTTTTAACTTATCTCTAAGAGAAGAGGTTTTTTAGAAACTTGAATATCGGAAAGAAAATTTCTCGAGAATTTTAAAGATTAAAGAGTTTGTTAAAATTTTATCGTGATAACAATATATAGAACACTACAAGGAAAATCATTAATTGTGACGGATTAATACCGACGGTATTAAAAACCGTTGGAAATACCGACCGAAAAATTGGTTCCGTCGGCGAAGTTGGTTG
>JANITX010180549.1:0-11734 GCA_027564395.1 Erythroxylum ulei
TAGTAATTTGATTCTCAGTAAGTGTTTTGCCTTCGGATAATAGGAAATCAATATAACAATTCACTTCCTGTTTCAAATGTGATCGAAGTTAAAAGTATATACAGAATTCTGCACTTGAAGACAGAAGAAACACACCCACCTGTCCTGAAGCAATGCGTTTCTTCTGCTTCTTGATAAGAGCATTCATCACTGCTTGCCTGCGTAAAGTCGTTCGATCTTTTTTTCCCATCTCTTATTAGGAATCCAACTCAGATATGGAAAGAAATCTCTCCAATCCACATCGATGGCACCCTCCATCGGATCGAGCACTAGAATTTGTAAAATTCGTTCCTGGACAAAGTGGTCCTGAGTTCATCAACATAAACAGACTCCACGTCCTCTCCCATTGCCTGCAAAAAAGTGTGGACTTGACATTTCAACACTTTGAAACCTTTAGCAGTGAAGCATACTCACCTCTTTCATTTCTAATCCAAAAAGCTGAAATTCAAATATTTCCCTGAAATTCACATCTTGTTCAGGATAATTCTTGACATGATCATGCAATTGGCTTGATATACTCTCTATCATCACATCCCTGTGTCCCTGATGTCGTTTCTGGAGATGGAATGTTATAATTTGATCATATAAACTGTATTCTTAATAGGATCTAAAAAGCAAGTCCTGGTAGCTAACCTGGGCATTTGGTCCCAACATGTTATTGAGTATAAATCGTTTCACCGTCTTATGGAACTCATCATAATCACTTGCTGCAACCATAGATTTGTTCTGGGTAAGAACAGTCAATGCTTTGGATAGTTTTCTTGTTGAGATGGAAGAAAACCGATCCACCATGGCCTGTAATAACCATGATCATTAAACCTTAGAGAGATGTCTCGGGTGACCTAAAACTTTCTCAAAGTCGAGAAATTCTTGCAACTCGAAAGTGCAGTCCAATCTCGAGCAGACTGTTTGTCTTTAAACAAAAGTCTGAGGCCCGGTTCCCCCGATTGGCCCAAATTAAATCGCCTCTACTTGTTGCTAGTTATGTTGGTTTGACACAAAGAAGCATAGGAAAAAACAATCACCGGGACAGTCCACATTACTTTACTTTTATTCTTTTTCTATAAATATCTTTCCCTGTCCTAAACGACAACCACCAAACCTAAGTCCTGACGTGACCCCAATATCTGAAGTTTTGTTCTTGCAACTTAAGTACTTAACATCACCGAATATGATTATAAAAAATAGTATACAGATAGTAAAGTGAGCACCTTTGAAGCTTTACAATGGATATGCAAATGAAGCTAAATCGATCACCTCTTTAGCAACATCGATTGAATTGAGAACGATAACAGTGGAAGCTCCGGTTCTGATCGAGTAGATTGGCCCATACGTCTCAGCCCATCTCGTAAACGTCTTATGGGGTTTCTTCTCTGTAAGTTGGAGTAAGTTCCCAATCACCGGCAAACCTGGTACAACTGCATGAGAATACCGTCAGGTTGACAATTGCTCTAACCGACGAGGATCTGAGTTAATAGAGTAACCCCAACAAAGGAAACAGACAAAAAAGATCACATGCACCTGGTACGGGACAAAGCCTGGTATGTGCTTGTTTTTGGTCGAAAGCTATCCTTTTGATGAAGTAGACGGAGAAGAGTAAGCCGCCAACAGCGGCGGAGGTGGCATAGGACATAGGCAGAGAAATTTGAGGGATGCTTGTAAGGATGTCCATGTGGAGATCACAATTAAAGTACTCTGGTATTATGACTAAGGGAAGAAGGGAGCCCTTGTGCATTTAATCTCATGAACCCGTGCAATAAATAGTGGAGCTAATGATGCCACACCAGCATTGGTTCAGTTCTAAATACATATTAAAATATTGTGCATTTTGAGTAATAGTTTACAAATTGGATTATGGGGAAAATGGGGAAAGATACGTGTAATACATGCAAACGGCTAAAAAGCATGTTAGAGTAAGTGACAAGACCGAGTTGGGCGGTAACATAACCAATGACCCGTTTCACTATTTCAGTTCCTGAGCTGAGTCACAGAACTCGAGACTCGAGAGGTTTTAACTCATGTCCCCGAATCTATTATGCATGTTTGGCTGACTAGCTTAGTATGGTTTAGAAGGATGCTTTGTCTTGGAGTTTGGTACTTGGATGTTTACGTGACTAAGGGCCTGGCTGATTAATTTAGCGGCCGGGGCCATGTTTTGGAGGCTGGGTCGACGACAAATCGGAAGTATTAAGGACATTGTCCGGTGTGAAGATGGTGCAGATTCCCATGGCGTTTGCTTTGGATTTTGCTTGAGAGAAAATGAAAACATAAAACAGAATAAGAATAGGATAACAGTAACAGGTAATAACCGTAAGTTTCAAGTTTTAAACAATATAAAAAATTAAATCAATTTAATTTCTACCTTTTAATTTAATATAAAAGTTGAAATTAGATTAACCCTTTTATAATTAATTGAAGGTTATTAATTCCAAATAGAGTTGAGATGTTAAAATTCAACATTTAGAGTGCTAATTTATTAGAATTAATTTTGATTTATTTAAAATATCAAATTGAGTATAAATTTTATTTTAAAATTAATTAAAGTACAATTAATTATCAATTATGTTGCTTAATTTTAAAATGATTTTTATATCAATGCCTTGATACGAGATAGCTAGTCAATAGAAAACTTAGTAACTGTTTGAATGGACTTTTGGGAGGTCAACAAGTACTTTTCTTCATCACAAAAGCTTTTTTTTTAAAAATAAGTGTTTAACTGTAAAATTAAAAAAAATATATGACTTTTTTTATAGCCAAAATATAGTTTTTTTTAAAGCCCCTCAAATGGCTTTTTATGGTAGATTTTTCAGATCAATTAATGAGCTTATTTTTAGTCCCTTTTGTCTTTATGTTTTACACATAATTCCCACAATATCCACAAACTCATCTTCACGTTTATTTTGCAAACCCATCTTTTCTATTAATATAAAATGCATAATTTATTATATATATAACTATTTACTCAACTTGAATATTTATTTTGGGATTTATATAATATTATTTGACTTTTTATATGTTTTAATATTTATTTTTTATATTAGTTTTACTTATTTTATAATCCATATAAAAGATTTGGTTATAAATAATTTCATTTATGTTTCATATGGTTTAAAAGTATATAATAATTAATATATTGTGCTTTGCATATTATTTAATGTACTTTAAATAATTTTTATATGTATAAATAATTTTTATTATAAAATAAAATATAGTTAAAATTAAAGTGCCTTTTATTTTTATATTACCAAATAGTATACTGTATGAAACTCTTTCGAAAAAGCTCTTTTTAAAATAATAGTCAAACAGTCAACTAGTTTTCTAGAAAATTTCTTCTTAGAAAAGATTTACAGAAAGAGTTTTACTGACAAAAGGTCTATTGATATAAGCCTAACCAAATAGAGACTTATTTAAATTGAAAAGGAACAGGTTACAAATAAGACAAAAAAAAAGATTCCCATTACCTACCAAACCTTAAATGGGATATTACTTCTCATAAGTTTAAAAGAAATTTTAAACACAAAGTTATTAATAATAGTAATAATAATGGACCTACAAGTGGAAAGCAGATTTGGTGCTCCTACACATAAACGGAAATAGAAATTATGACATTTTTATTGAATACCTAATACATTAAAAGTAACGATTAAAAAATCATTTATTTAGCCTGTTTAATAGTAAAAATTTTGAACCATTTGATTTTTTGTTTAGTTTTTAACTTTTCAATTTTATTTACTTTAATAACTTTTGTTGTTAAATACCGATCAATTTATTAATGAATATGCTAATTTTTAAAATTAATAATGTTAAGATATGTGTTATGATATTTTAGGCATTATTTGTAATTGGATATCTTTGGTTATTTGTGGAATTTAATTATGACAAGTATTCTACCTCATGTGAAATTCTTTAAAGATAAGGTTTATTTGAGATAAAATCTTAGTCAAAATAGGATTTAATTAGAATAAAATCACCGTATCTTGATTAAGATAAGATGCATTTTTTTTTGTGATTTTTGGACTCTTCTTTACAACCTAATTCGATAGTTTTATCTATCTAAGGCAACTGAATTTTTTGGTTACATTATCTACATTGGATAGTTATTTTTTCTTTGCCCATTGTGTGAATTTTCTAGGTTGATTTGTGTGGGAAAAATAACTGCAACATGATGACTTGACAGCTATAATTTTAGGTATTTAAAACTATTTTTGGTGGCTGATTTTGTGGCGATCCTATCCAAATTTATAGTTGTGTTTTACTTCGTTGGTTGCCTGAATTTTCTGATCTATCTAGATATATTTTTGAATGAAAAATGTCTAGAAAACGTGTGATTTGCCAGCTGTAAATCCGGTGATCTTGCTTTATCTTTGGTAGCTGATTTTTGGTAATTTGGGTAATCTTTTGTAGCTATGTACTACACGCATTAACTAGAATTTTCAGATAGCTTCTTAATTAGTTTATGAGAGGAGCAACGTGCAGATTTTTTATTGTGTGTGTAGCTTTATTTTTTTAGGGTTTAAGTGGTGAAACAATTATTTAATTGATTAACATATAGCAGTTTCGTTTTCTCTATTTTTTTTTAACATTACACGATTTATCCTTCATTATTGGGCAGCTGCGTTTTCTAAGTGTTGCGTGATTTTTTTTGGGTTGTCATGGTGTGTTTTTTGACTAAAAAACATTCAACAGTTTTCATGGGTTTGCAGCTATTTTGTTTTGACGTTTTGGTAATGAAACATTAGTGTGTTTGTTGATTTATCGTGGCTGTTGTGCGTGGGATATCTTAGTGACATTGCCGAAAGTTCACAACAGAATTTTTTTTTATTCTTTTATTGAAGAAGCTGGATTTTTTAAGGGAGTTGTTTCTCTTATCTCAAGTGTCTTTGTTTATGTTCGTTATTATTTCTACTACTTGAGTTATTTTATTTTTATTTTTTATTATGAAATACTACTTAGAAAATCTTCTGTTGAGGTTAACACTAAATGGTCGTATTATTAAGAATGAAATACTTTCACGAGTTATGAAGACGAGGGATAGTATCAAGGATAGGGTAAATCGGCTCTGTAATGCCTTGAGTTAAACTATTGTTGTTATTGAGTGAAAAGAGATTAAGTTGAGTGAGGATTCCACAGACGTAGATCAGGTGTGTTGAATTATATTACCAAATCTCGAGTGTTGATTTGTTTATTTCTTACTTAATTTTTCTATTTTCGTTTGTGCTAGAAAATTAACAGTTGTGTCACAGTTGATTTATAGTAAGCAACCGTCAGTTACAGTTTGAAGCAACTGCGGCAAAACTAGAATTTTGCAAAACTATATCTATAATATCCTGTTACCCATGTTAAGGCTAAAATAGTAAATGTGAGAGATTACTGAGAAATTAAGAAACACATTTCAAGCTCATGCATTACATGGTATGCACATACACGTGAATATTGAATTTGTGAGCATAAAAATAATTGTACATGCATTCATTGACAATTTTTGGGTATAATTGTTTGTATATGTGAGTATATTGAGAAATGTGATTTTATGTGTTGAAAATCTGATTTGGAGAGTATATTTGTTGATTTACAATTTCTAGAATTTTTGGAGAAATGTTTGAAAATTGTTGGGTATTTTAGCTAAGGAAAAAATTATCAGGTAGCAAAACAATTATTAAATGGTAGTAGAAATTACTGTCTAATGGCAATAAAAATCTTGATAAATGACTTTAGGAATTATTGACAAGTGCCATTGAAAATTGGGGAACAATTGGAGTAGAAATTGAATTGATGGGACTAATTAAATGAAAGAACCAATAAAATGTTTTAGAAATTTGACATGTGAATGCCTTAAGCCCACTACTCTTTTAATATTAAAAGCCCCTTTTTTTGTTGCCTTTCACGATGCTTCTCTCTACAAAGGGGAAATTGATGCCTTATTTTGGTTTCCTCCATCATTTTCGTGGCTCTCTTCTCTTCTCCTTCATCATTTTCGTTTTCTTCAATCACTACCATATTAACTTTGAAGATCACACTTTCCTCCATTTGCTACTAACGTTCTTGCTATCTTCTTCCTCATTGTCACTAAAAACCTATCTCTACCACCTTCAAGAAGATGATGAACGTGTGATGCTTGGGAGCTAGGGCTAGTGTTGTTTTTGAAGAATTTGAAGTGAAACCAAGTAAGTTATGCTTTAAATGTTATGAGTATTGTTAAAATGAAACTAGAATGATGAGAAATGTGATATTGATGACTTGATTAGGTGAGTTGTGTGTGTGTGTGACATGGATGGTGAAAAATCTATGTAAATGTCATGCTTTTGTAATTGGGAATGATCATTAATGACCTATGATTTATTATAGAGATGTTTTAGAAGTTGGATGATCCATATAATGGTTTTAGGATGAGTGTAGAAAATCAATTATAAATGGGAAAATGTATGTATTTTGTTTTTGATTAATGATCAAATATAGATCATGAACTGATTTGTGAATGTTTTGGATTTAAAATGGGGTTGAGAATGAGAAGTGTTGGGGTAGAAAAGGTGATCTTGGTATGAGTTGTGTTAGGATAAAATTCGGAAACAAAATTTGATGGTTAAGTTGGAAAATGTTGCAGCAACATGATCTCTGAGTATGCTTCAGTCTTTTAGCCATAACTTCTTCTATAGTTGTTCAATTGTGATGATTCTTGGTTTGAGGTTAAACTAGAGACATATAGCTACAATTCTTATGAATACAAAGAATTTAAATTATGTCTTTAATAATCCCCAAATTTTGACATGAAATTAGGAACTGGGTGCGGCAAAATTTCTAGATGAATGTTTATGTTTTGTTATGTTTTGAGTGTATGAGAATGTGTTATACTTTGGGTGTTTATGATCAAGTGGAGAATATAAAATGTGCATGGATGATGTTAAGTTGAAATAGGGTATATTTAAAGAAGTTATCCACTTGAGATGATAAATCAAATAAGTGGAGAATTGGGAGTGAATGAAATCTAATTGGTGTTTGAATGGTTATAAAGTGATAATTACATTAAAAGAGGTGATTTTGGGAAGATTATGAGTGGAAGTGAGGTTAGAATGGGTGTATGATCCATTGGAGGGGTTTTGGAGAGGGAGAATTGAGTAAACCCGAAGGTTACACGGTCAAGTCGTGTAAATTTACACTGTCCATGTGTTTTTGATGCAAAAACACCACCAGACCCGAAAGAAACATAGGCTACCCGTGTGAATTCACATGGCTGTGTGTTTTGGAAAAATCTCATTTGAGAGTCTTCACGAAAGGTGTAGATCTAGAAGTCCTCTTCGAAACCATCGAAAGATACATTAATCCGAGATCTATAGCAAAAGTTATGGCATTTTTCCCAAGAGATGTTCGTTTATGAATGATCAATGTTGTTCAATGAGATGTTTAGGCTTGTTAGTGATATTAAATGAGCTCAATTACCTAGGATTAAATTATTAACGTAAGAAGAGTGTTCTAAGTGATAAGGAATGATTCAAAGATCTTGATAATTAGTTATGAGACATGTATTAAGGATATACACCTAGAAATGTCATTAAACATGCATTTATACATATTTAATGTACATATGTGTGCATCTATAGACACTTATACAATTGTGCAACATTGTGATATGTGTATGTTTTTCATGATATAGAGGAACATATAGAGCGCCATCATCCAGACGTTTCCAGACCTTGAAACCAAATGCTAATCTGAAGCATGCTGTGAGTAGACCTAGATAGTCTTACTTTATTGTTTGTTTTGTTTATGCTATGAATTGAGTGATTATGAATGTGATTGTACTGATCCCGAACAGTGGATGTTTGAGGAGTTTTTTAAATGTGAGGATATCGAAGTGCTACTTGTATGTGAATAAGATGAAATAAGTGTACATAATATGATTGTTAAATGCTGGACCTCGGTTCAATGATAAATGTGTTTTGAATGTGCATTTGCATATGAATGAAAGTGTAATTCTTAACTTAAATATTGAATACCAGACTAAGGTCCGTTGATATGTGAAAGTGAATAATTGCTCATATATGATTGATGCATTTCATTATATAAATGCATGAAAGATCAAGGCAATTATGACCTGAGTCGCCAGTGAAAAAGAACTTAAAGCTCGATATAGCCTCAGGCTCAGCTGTGAATATACCCGATATCTACTAAGGGATATGGGACATTATCTGATTCAGCTCGATATCCACTAAGGGATATAGGTCAGTGAAAAAGGCACTCGGTCACAATAAAGTAACAAATAGAAAGTGGGTCTTATGTGCACTGCATATGCATGATCTGAATGATTATAATGTGTTAAATTTAAAATGTGAAATGATTGATTAAGTGTATGTGATCCAATGTGGTTATTAGATGAATGATGTGAATTATGTGATATGTGATTAGGTGAGCCATCGATGATGATCACTCACTGAGTTCGCAAAACTCACTCAAAATTTGGAAATATTTTTCAGGTTCGAAAGAATACTCCGTTGGACAAACAGGAGTATACCTACTACATGCAAATAAAGGATAGAGGTCGAGATCAGTTCGCGTCTGCATTGTATTTATTTATTCTTGTACTGAATTGTATATTCTGTAACTTTTGTATCAAATTATTTATTTCGAAATTGTTGTAAAATGTGTATATGATTTATGTTGTAATGTAAAGACATTATGACTAAAGTGTTTTATATTTGTGAAATGACCCAAACGGCTATTGAAAATTCTGTTGATTGTATTGTTATGATTGAAAAACTTTACGAATAAAGTGGGCCCGATTTGAATGTTGATTTCCGCAAAAAGGTGTGTATGTTTGTTATTCAAAAAAAACAATTTTTGATTGATTGAGTGTTTTAGCATGCCAACCTCCTAGGGCACGGATTCGGATATCACTTATGATGTCAGGTACGTATTTTGCAGGAGTGGGTGCTACAATATCTTTTTGGATTTTCAAATAAGTTTATATAAATTAAAATAAATCAATTATTTTTAATTCAACAATCTCTTTTTTAATTAAATTGCAAATTATTATATGGACAAGGACACTCTATTTTAATCCTAAATCTTAAACCTCTTGTTTTAGCTATCTAACTTCTAGTCCGATTTAAAATATTGTTTAAAAGTCTAATAAAACGAATGGCCAAATTTAGTAGGTTCTTCAATCCTATTATAAATTATGTAATTTTATTCAACCATACTAACCTGGTATGGGACACGTATGGCACAAGGTTATAACTCTCACATTGAGATCGGCCTGCTTCTCTTTTCTTCACCGGATGATAAGTTTCAATTTTTAAATCGAGTTTTAGATTGATTTTGAATCGGAAATGTTAAATTTGAATTTGAACCTTTTAAATTTAATATAACATTAAATTAAATTAAATTAATTCCATATATAACTAAACAAGAATTATAAATAACAAGATTTTTGAATAATAAATTTTAATTATTATTAAATTTTTATTAAGAATCATAAATATTTATCTAATTTTAATAATATTTAAAATGTTGAACTAAAAATTAAGCCCGTGAAATGGCATATTTAAAACTTAAAAATTCAATCAATATTATACTATCATAAAATTTGTATATAATAAAAATAAATAATTTAAAATAAAATTTAAGAAACATATTAACATTACAAGCGAAAAAGACGTGAATTCCGTAGTACATTAAAAGTCTAATAAAACAAATTGTTGGTTAGACATTTTGGAATTCAAAGAGGTTTTACTCTTAAAAACAAGATTTTTGAATAATAAATGTTAATTATTATTATAATTTTATTAAGAATTATAAGTATTTGTCTCATTTTAATAATTTTGAACTAAAAATTAAACCTATAAAATAACATATTTAAAAATATAATTAATATTATACCGCCATAAAATTTGTATCTAATAAAATTTTAAATATGTAATTAATATTATACCATCATAAAATTTGTATCTAATAAAAATAAATAATTTAAAATAAAATTGAAGAAACGTATTAACATTACAAGTGAAAAAGACATGAATCGTGTAGTACATTAAAAGTCTGATAATATAAATTGTCATTTAGATACTTTAGAATTCAAAGAGGTTGGAATATTAAAAGCAAAAATTTTCAATAATAAATGTTAATATCTCATTTGAATAATCTTTAAAAATTGGAACTAAAAATTAAAGCCATAAAATAACATATTTAAAATTTAAAATTTTAATCAATATTATATTGCCATAAAATTTATATTTAATAAGAATAAATAATTTAAAATAAAATTAAAAAAATATATTAACCTCACAAGTGAAAAAGACATGAATGATATTTTTGTCGACTGGGTAGTACATTCAAGATAAAGTTGAAGAAACATATTAACCCTACAATTGAAAAAGGCAAAAATGACCTTTCTGTCTATGTGTAGTATATTAAAATTCTAATAAAACGAATTGTCAAATTTTGGTAGGGAAGATATTTTGGAATTTAAAAAGGTTTGACTTTAAAAAAAGATTTTTGAATAATAAATGTTAATTATTATTAAATTTTTATTTAAGAATTACAAATATTGATCTCATTTTTTGATAACCTTAAAAAAATTGACCTAAAAATTAAATTAGTAAACTAAAAAAATTAAAATTGATCTTTAAATAGTTTTTAAAATTAGATTAAAATTAAATTAATAAAATAAAAAATTTAAAGTTAACGATTCAATTGACTATATAGTAAATATTGAATAGTTTGAAATAAATTTGAAGATGAAATTATGAAAAAGTTGACTTTTAAATAAAATTAGCTAACTTATTTTAATTTATAAAAATAAATTATTTTAAAAACTTATTAATAATACGAATTATTGAACTAGGTCAGACTTAAATTGAGTGTAGTGAAAAAAAAACAAATATTCTATTATGATAATTTTATAATCTTTTATTAAATCTTATCCATAGATAATTCGACAAAAATACTGTCAAATAGTAACGCTATAGGAACTCAGTCATTAATCTTCTCCACGTGGCAACTATTCAGCGACAAGTCTGCCACATAAGGAGCACGGGTTTATATCATGGCAACTTTCTATTACACGTCAGCTTTTAATATGGGCGTTGTAGACCAAAATTAGGGCCATATTTTCTTCAAACGGGCCCATTAGTTGTTTCATCAACAGTCCAGATGCTAGTCCCATTTTAGTCTTACATTTTCTCCTGATCTCTTTGGTTTTAACGTAAATTCTTTTTTATAAACAAGAAAATTATTTTTATGTTATACATTTTAAAAATTATTTTAATAAATATTATTAGTTATCATTTTCGTTTAATTTAATAATATTTTTATTAAAATAAATTGAAATTTCTTTTAAATTTTAACATCATAAATTAATTTTTTGAATAAATAAAATCAGAATAATTATGATTAATTTTACACTAAAGATAAAATTTGAACGCAATTGATACCATAGGAAAAGTGATTTGAACCTGAGAAAAGAAAGGCAGAGAAAAAGCAAAACCTGTCTCTTGAAAACGATTCCTACTCATTACTCAATTGCTTGTACAGATGGAGTACTCATCACCTGAAGCCCCACCCTCCATTAAGAAAAGTTACATTATCTAGTTAGACAAGTTATTTTAAATAAAATTTAAAATTAAATAACATATACTATTTAACTAATTATGTAAATTTTGATAATTAAAAACTTCAAACATTTAATTATTATAAAACATAA
>JANITX010180670.1:0-11719 GCA_027564395.1 Erythroxylum ulei
TGATAGAAAGAGTACGAGTGGAGGATGTCACTTTCTTGGCCACAACCTAGTTTCCTGGTCAAGTAAGAGGCAAAGCTTAATTGCTCTCTCTACTGCAGAAGCTGAATATATGTCAGCTGCAAGTTGTTGCTCACAGATGTTGTGGATCAAGTACTAGTTAGAAGATTATTCAATACAAGAAGAAAAAATCCCAATCTTTTGTGACAACACAAGTGCTATCAACCTATCAAAGAATCCAATACAACACTCGAGGGTAAAGCATATCCAAGTTAGACATCATTTCCTACGAGAGTACGTACTGAGGAAGATCGTAAGTCTACAGTTTGTTGAGACGAATTATCAATGGGCAGATATCTTCACTAAGCCATTAAGTAAAGAAAGATTCAAAGAAATCATACGAAACCTGAATATGGTAGTATTGAGTGATCAATCGTCTGACACGTTATAACTCAGATGATCTTCTTAGTTAAAAAGATAAAAAGTCGCAAGAGTTCAAGGTAACAGTAACAGTAAGTTACAAATGGTAACTTCTTTCATGAAAAAATTTTGGAGGGAAATCTTCTCAAAGCCTTGAGAATATCACCTACTCTAGAATACTCTTGAAATACCTTGAAATCGACTTTTGAAGAACTCTCAACAAAATATTTCATTACTTTGTTTTTTATATTAAGCTCTCTTTGCTCACACTCTCAATTTTAAAAACTAATATCACCTCTTTGAGAAATACATTTGTGCGTTTGGATTTTTTTGTTGACTACAGATACAAATGGAGCAATCAATGACTTGTGGAAGACATATTGATTTTGATTCCTGAACTAGAGACTAATGTAGCTGGATGGAAGAACTTCTTTTAGGTCCATGAGACAGTTTACCTGAATGAAGTATATGAGTTCTAGAAGAATGCAAAGGTAGTTAATGATACCTTAGTATCAGTAGTGGATAGATTGTCGATCATAGTAACACTGGGGTCAATCAAGATGGCCACTCAGTGTCCATGTGTTAGAGTAAAGGTCGCTCATAAAACAAGATGGATGACTTAAGCCATTGTAGAGAAGGCACAGATCAATCGACAACTCTATGGATGTAGTGACCCAAAGGAGAAGAAGGCCTCAACTCTTGTGTCGAACGCTAGGATTCTACATGCGCCACTCTTCCATTGTGTTCTATCAAGAACAAGATCGAAGAATTTGGTGACGACGATAGATGAGCAATGCGTGTTTCATCTACTCAACCACTATCCCATAGATATTCCATACCTAATCCTCAATTTCATAGTGAAGTCAAAAAGAGACTTGAATGCCCTACTGTACGGTACGATACTGACAAGAATCTTCAGAGATTCTGAAATCTTTCTTAAGAGAGGAAATAGAATGAAGATGAACGTTAAAAACATCATTCACGCAATAACTATCAGTAAAATGGGCTTGAAGAATTAGGAAGAGGAGGATACGGATTCTATGGTGAAAGTAAGGATTAAGGGGGAGTATGTTGTCAAACAAAGTTTGAGTGAAAAGGCAACTCCCACAAGGAAAACAAAATCTCAATCTGGTAGAAGAATGTCTATAGAAGAAAAGAAGAAACTGTCAGATGATTTCTCATCTCACTGTTCTGTGAGATGAGAAATCAGAATCATATCCAAAATAGATGAACAAACAGAAGTACACTATTTATCCAATAACAAAAAGAACAGTGATAAAGATTGTACCTGACATACAACCAAGACCTTACATTGTACTCAATGAAGACAAGGGGAATAAGAAAATGTATCTAGAAGGGATTACAACTGATCTGACAGAAGATTAGATAGAAGCATAAGTGAGGAACATAGATGAGGCATGTTATGCAGCTTAATCGAAAGGAATCTATGTTTCATACCATAGCTCAAAGGCATCAGGAAGTCCTTGTGGCCGCTTCACCACAGATGAAACTTCTCAGGTAGTTAGAAAAATAATAGAAGGGTAGTACAGAACCATCAGAATTGGAGGTATTAATTTTAAAATAGAGACTTATGCACCTAATTATGCACCTTAGACTTTTGAGCTCTATACCTTCAATTAAAGATATACTATACCTTCTTAGAAAACAAGTCCCAAAGCTACCTTGACCTGATGACCTTAATCTCCCTGAAAGAAACTTATCTTTCAAACCTCCTGCTATCACAATCATTGAACTAGATGTCTTACCTTCAGAACCATTTGTTGCTACTATTGGTTTGGAAGAAATTAGCCACATACAATAGAAGAGTTATGAAGCCTTAGTCGAGGACATTGGAGAAATTCATGACAAGGTTGATGATCTGCGTGACTCAATGGTTGACTTACATGAGGAAGTTGCTCATTTACGAGTTTTTATGGAAGAAGACCTCAAGTTACTCTGTACTGAAATGCAACGAATGTTCTATGAGATTATGAAGCATTTACGGTGAAAATTTTTAATTAATAACAAATAGGGGGAGAAGAGAAGAAGAGAAAGATAGAGGAGAAGAAGAAAAGAAGAGAAGAAGAAAAGAAGAAGAGAAGAGCGAAAAAAGAAGATAGTATAGCTTACAAGTTTTCTTCAATTGTATATCTTCTTATAAATACTACTCGACTATCTTTCTAAAATTATGATTATTTGTTATCATCAAAAAGGGGGAGATTGTTAAGTCAAAATGAATTCACGTCTAATAATTTTGGTGACAATCAAATAGTAATAATATTATAAATAAATGAATTGTTTTGATAAGTGTGCTAAGCGTGCAGCAAAAGACAGAAGAAGTAAAAAGACAGAAGAAGTGGCAAAAGATAGAAGATACAAAAGACAGAAGAAGCGGCAAAAGACGAAAGAAGCAAAACATAGAAGAAGCGTGGAAAACATACAAGTAGGAAACACAGAAGAAGAGTAAAAACAAAGACGATACAATGACAAAGACACGATAGTACATTGGACGGTTAGTCAGATGGAGTTAGTTACAGAACTCAACTGAATATCGATTTGTACAAGAAACAAGAAGCAGTTAGAGATGAAGGCTATAAATACAAGTCGTAGTCGAAGACGAATCTAGTTTTTGAACTTCAATCTTTTAGCTTTCAAGTTAAAAATTTTGTATTCGTTGTGTGAAACACGAGAGTAATCTTTACTGTAACAAAGCTTGCAATATCTTTCTAGTGAGAGAAAGGAAAAGCTGAAAGCCTGAAGAGGCTAAGAGGGTGAAAATAATACTTTGTGTAAGAGACCTGAAGAGGCTATGAGAGGGAAAGAATACTTGTAACTTTGGAGAAGTTTAGTGAAATCTCAGAAGAATTCTGAGGACTAGACGTAGCCCAAGGTTCGAGGTGAACCAGGATAAAATCGTTGTGTCCATCTTCTAACTCTCTGCTTTAATTTCTATTGTTCTTATACAAGTATATAGAAGTTATTTGTGATTTAATCACTTAGATATTTTCGTATAAACATTTTGATATTCACTTAATAGCGTTGAAAAAAATATTTTTCAAAGAAATATCAATTGGGCTTGTATTCACGAAAAGGATACACAATTCAACCCCCCTTCTTGTGCATTTTGTATATTGTACGTAAAAACTATACTAACAAGTGATTTACTTCAACATCTTTTGTTACAAAACTTGCAGTTGAACAGGCACAGGTAAAGGCATATGGAATATATGCAAACATAATCCATATAACTGATGAGTGCCTGACATTGCAAGAGGGAAGTATGGAGTATGTGAATGTTGCAGGAGGGAATTTTCCTAGCTAGTATAATCCGTACATCTACACGTATAACCTAAGCAGGAGGGATCATCCTTACTTGAATTACATGGGGAATAGACAGGCTAACTACTTTCCAAATCAACCACAAGGACTGCAGTAATTCCAATCAAGACCACTAATAGCCCGTCGTAACGTTAGTCAAAATAAACTAGATTAATACTATAGCGGTGGTGAGTCTAGATCATCCCACAAAGAGTGTGTATAAAGTTATTGAAAGAAAATTAATCGTTATTTAGATTAAGGGGTTTTTTTAAATAAGAAAATAAAATAAAGCTAAACTAACTAACAAAAACAATTTAAAGAAAACATGTAAAAAATGATAAAAGTGGGGAATTCAGTAAAGACCTGATTCTTTGGTTCTATCTCGGTCTACACTCTAATTAAACATATTTCATTGATTTGTTGTTCTCAAACCTCTCCTAGAAACTATTAATCATGGGTTAATAATTAACTTAAGTTTTCCCTTAGGTATACGATCATTAATTAATCCTAACCACTGAATAACCTAGGATACAGTCTCTAGATTCAATTGGGTAGTAGTATTACAAATTAGGAAAATTGATTAATCAAGGAAACAACCATACCCGTTGTGTCATTTAACTTAGTTTATGTTATCCCTAATGATTACGAATCATTAGTCACTACAAATAAATTTTAACATAACAATTACGGATTACATTGAATATTCTAGCAATGGGTTTGTAATAAAACGATCCAACAAATGCATTAAAATCTTTTCACAATACCTAATGGGTTCATACATAAATAATCAAACTATAATGATAACACGATCATTCATACACGAAACCCAAATCCATACACATTTAATAACACAAACAATTTCTAAAGAGAGAAATAAATAACAAAACACTAGAAGAAATGCTTAACTAAGTCGTCGGCATCGATGTCGCCTCTTAACCGACATCAAGTTGCCTAGCCCTTCATGGGTCTCTCAAATTTAAGAGCTACCATAGCCCTCTTTATGCTCTTCTGAAGCACCTTCAGTTGTCCCTTCTTTTCCCAGGCTAAAACTCCACTAAAGACCACATCTCCAGTGTCTCACTTCATTTTTTTTACTGTTCTGTGGTTTTATTTAAAACCAACCTTCCAGACCCACGTTGCTTCTGTGTTTTATCTTTTTCCACTATGCATTTTTAGCTCCTGCCTACGACAATGTTTCGTCCATCCTAATGACAATGTTTTCTTTATTCCAGCGTATTGTCGTATTTTCCTTTTGGTTGTTATGTTTTAGTCTCTTAACTCTACTGCTGAGCATTGTCGTTTCCTGCTGTGTGAAATGTTTGCATTTACACTATGTTGTTTGCATTTTGGAATGCGTCTGCTTTTTGATTTGTTTCAATGTGGCTATGCACTATCATTTGGTCATTTGTTGCTTCCTTTGGTTGTTTTCCATCACGCTTCCGTTTTATGCTTCATCTTTTCCCAGTTGCTTATTCATGTAGTTTTGCTTTTTTTCTTTAGTGTCATTTAGCTACTTGCTTGGATGCTCATTTTCTTGGCACCTTTGTTTTACTAGCCATTAAATTTGTGTAATTAAATGAAAAAACATGCAATTTCTATACACAACTTTTATACTTATTTGTTGTGAGCAACTTTGATTTTTCTTGTTTGTTTTTTCATTTTTCTTGTCATCTTCTTGTCTTTTAATTTTCTTCTTTTTGCTCCATAAAGACCAGTGAAAATTAATCTTTGAAAAATAGCCCAAATGTCGTGCTTTCGACTCACTTTAAATTCTTTGCTTTCGAATTGTGCCTAACATCATATATGAATTAAAGTGAGTATCTTAAGCAATTTTATAGCAATAATAACTAAGTGTTATGGAATAAATTCATAATCAATTAAGCACCTACCAACTACAAGCCTTTAAAAGATTTGATTAAGTCCATTGCTAATAACACTCTATAATTTCAACAAGAAGTACAATTGAGCTTCCAAAACTTGCAATGCTAGATGGATCAGATGACAGTATGGATCAATTGTCTAAAGTCAAAAAGTAGAGGACAACTGCCATCATAATCATAGAAGAATGTGAAGAATGTTAGTGCAATCACCATAAGGGGTGGTAGGAAGCTTGAGAATGCTAAAAAATTACTCAAAGGACGCTAATGAGGAAGACATTGAGAGGGAGATCAAAGAAGAAAGGGATATGCCTTCAACCTCAAAAGTAAATGCTTAATTCCCAATTATTGAAAAGACTAATCCTCCATCTTTTCCTAGCAAGTTAACAAATTCAAATAAATAAGGAGGATGATAGTGGAATATTTCATAATGTTTTAGTGGGTAGTTTAGTATGTGTTTAGTTGTTAAATTGAATAATTAGTGCATGTTTAGGTTAGAAATGTGTTATTTAGTTAGACATTTGTGTTTTATGGGTTAGATTATGCCATTAAGCTTAAATTTTTTGTATTTGAAGTGCCTTGATGTGTTTGTTAGTGTTTTAGGTCAAAGATAGAAGAACGGAGGAGATTAGGAGGAAGCCCAAGGTAAAACTTAGGGCCACGATCGTGACAGAAGCCTGGTGAAGGTGCCACGATCGTGGAAAAAGCAAAATTTAGTTCCACGATCATGGCACTATAGGCCACGATCGTGGCTTGCATGACAAATGACATAGATAGCCTTCCTGACTTATGTTTTTGAAGGACTTTTAGGACATTTTGGGCACAGGAAAACCCTAGCATTTACCATAAATGGAAAATAATATATAAAGAAAGAGAAATGACCTAGAATATAGCTCCAATCTCCGCCACTTTGAGAAAGATCTAAGGATAAAGGAAGAAGAAGAGAGAAGGAGGAGAAAGGATGAAGGAGAAGAAGGGGGCTGTTATGCTGCCATCTTCCAGATCAATTCTAACCCTTTTAAGTGACTTCATTTCATTTTTATTGGTTTTTATTTCGAATGTATAAGATGGATTTGTTAGTAATGGATTTAGGTTTGATGATAATGTTCTAAACTTTTTAAGGATTTATTCTTGAATTAATGTTAATGTGATTTCTTTTGATGTCAATACAATGAGTGTTGTGATAATTTTTAAAATTTGCATGCTTCGGTAATAAATCGAGAGAGTGAACTGATAGCAAAATCATTAGATTGGGTAATGATAGTTAAACAATCTAGTAGATCATGCAAATAGTCAAATAAGGAATTTAGACGAAGAGAGATCTCATATGAGGACCTAGTTGTCTATTAAAAGACTTAAGATCTGATTATAAATGTGGGTTTTTGTTAATTGAGAGATTGCAAATTCCACAATTCAATTAGGGCTTATGATTTAGGGTTTATGATTATAACTCGAGAGAGAGTAATCCACTTGTAAAAAGTCTAGGACTGATGCCGTATCAACTCAAAAGTAATCATGTTAGCATTTAATGATAAGATAAATCACCCTTCTTATATTCGACTAATCTTCCTTGTGTAATTTCCATTGTTAATTTGGTGGTGCTCAATTTGATAATCTTTGTGTGTTAATTTTACATTTTTTATTCTAATCAATCATCTTCATGTGTTTAATTTTATGTGCAGTTTTTTCTTTTTAATAATTCTTTAGGCCTTAGACTTTCAGAATTAGATTAGTTCTATAACTCCTCGACGGATTGACACCTCACATATGACACCCACGACTTATGCTCTTGTAGTATTTTGAGGGTTTTAAATAGATTAAAACTTGCATCAGCAGAGGATAGGGATAATGAGATTTGGGATACCTTTCGGAAGGTTAAGGAGAACATCCCATTGTTAGAAGAGATAAAGCAAATGTCGAGGTATGCAAAATTCCTTAAGGAATTGTGTACGGACAAACAAAAGTTAAGAGGTAATGAAAGGATTAGGATGAGTGAAACTACTTCTACGGTTTTCATAAAGAAAATACCTCCTAAATGTAAGTGTAGGGAAACTAAGTTGAGATCTGATATTGACTGCAGTGAAATAATTACAAAACTTTTTTGTATTTTGATTTCCAAAAAACCAAAATCACTTTAATTCTATAAAATGATTAACATATAATCATAATAAATCGTGAATCTAAATTCATACCTTATTTCAAAGCTTGATCATGATCTCGTCGTATCCCTCAAATTGTTTCCGAAACTGATCTGTCTCAACCACCATAGTCACACAAATGTTCGGCCTCTAAGGGTATCCACATAATGAGTTGAGGGAACTTTGTAACTCTTATAGAGAGGATTAAGCTAGAAGTGTTAGCTCCATAGAGTTTAAGCCTATTTATAATAAGCTTTGGACATTTTAGTAATTTAATTGAAATTAAATTCTATTTCTAATTAAAATTTAATTAGAATTACAAATAATTTAATTAAATACCAATTATGCCCATATAAGATTCAATATCGCATATTGATCCTCATTTATTAAATATCTCATATTTAATCATAAAGTTTCTCAAACTTTATAATCAAATCCAACTTGATTAAATTAACTTCTATATGTGAGACCCATTAGGTTCCCAAATATGTTGGCAATGATTATAAATTATAATTATAATTAATAATTACAATTAGATAAATTAAAAAATCTTTTTAATTTATCTTTAATTCTCCAATTAAATAATTTATAATCACAAATCAAAATTGGCTTATAGCAAAGGGTCATGACCACCTAAATATTTAGGAATATCAAAGTGGTTTTGACTAACCTTTTCGTGCATGATTTTTCGTATAATTCAATCATTTCATCATGCAAAGTTCTGATTAGACATAAAGCATAGAATTAATATTCGTTATATTTTGAGTCTAATCATATTAATTCTCCGCCATTAGCTATCGATGGAATTAATGACATTTGTAAACTATTTACAAAGCGTCATTTCACCTTGGCCAAGGATTTCCCGAATCAATACTAATCGAAATCAACAAAAAATTCCCCCTAATTACTTTAGGGTGATGAATCCTATCTTGGTCGCGCAACTACCTCCATATAGTTCATGCTACATATAATAATTATCGATTAAATGAACTATAATTAAATAGGTCAGAAGTAGTATCAAAACATAACAATCCCTATATAAAATAACTTCAGTGGCCTCAGGTCAAAGGATAACTTATACAATTATCACAATGAGAATTCCATAGACATACAAGTAATGTTCCAAATGGATTTCTCATATCAGGTTTATTCAGTGAACTTGTTCTCTAACAAGCACCCATACATTTGTTTAAGTATCTCCACACTTTAACCTATGAGATGGACTACTTCCTTCATAAGGAAAAACAAAATATGTGTGAGTCTTTTTACATTGTATTAATGTCCAGTCTTAATAGAACAATAGCTAGAAACAATCTAGGGATAATAGATAAATGTAATATGAATCTTATAGTTATAATCTCATTATAATTTCATTTGCAATGTATAATTATCCCTTGTACTTTATCATATACATCTATACATGTACAAGATAAAGAATGCCTTTAAATATTTTATCACTAAACTACAACCAAAGTGATTGGCTATAGGGCATAAACCAACAGTAAGGACCCAGGTATGTTTAATATTCCTTGCAAAATTGTTAACACTGAGATTAAACAAGCTATGATAGATTTAGGAGCATTGATTAATGTTATGCCTCGTTTTATGTATGTTTATTTAAATTATAGCCCTTTAAAAGAAACTAGTGTTACAATACAATTGGCTAATTGTTATAATGCTTACCCAGATAGGGTGGTTGAGGATGTGCTTGCGTAGGTAAATGAGCTAATATTTCCTACTGACTTTTATGTGGTCGATATGAATGATGAAACTTCCCATAACGCAATACCTATCTTACTAGAGAGGCCATTTCTCAACATGATCCAAACTAAGATAGACGTCATGGACGTCATGAGGGTACCCTCACGATGGAATTCATTAGGGAAGTTACTCGTTTCAATATTTTTGATGATAAGCACTCTCGTAATGACCATTTTATTTTTGCAATTAATGTGATTGATCTTTCAGTGTAGGAAGATTGTAAGCAAAAACATACAAATAAAAAAGAAGCGATTTCCATAAAAGAAATGACCAAAACTTTTAATATCTCGCCAAAAAGCTTGACCATTGGTAAAAATGTCATCCTTATTGGGTCGATCCTTGTGTAATAACTAATGTTTTTCCTTATGGTCCAGTAGCGATTAAAAGTTTAAAAACAAGGATGACATTGCATGTAAGTGGTCATCGACTCAAGCCTTATTATGATGAAGGTCAATTAGAAAATACCAAAATCGTGATTCTTGGGAATCAAAATTTCATAAATTGATGAGAGTAACATAGAGTCGAGCTAACAGAAATAAACAAAGGCACTGCTTGGGAGACAACCCAAAGCAAGTTGATTCTCGCATTTGTTGTTTTTGTTAAATGCTCCATTTCTTACATTTGATGTTACATTGGGGACAATGTAAGTTTTGAGTGTGGGGGTGGGGATCTTACTTGTTATGCATGTTTTGAGCTTAATTGTAGCTTATGTGGCTTTTTAGGCAGTTTTTAAAATCAAACAAACAAAATAAAAAAATATCTTATTTTCTATTGCTTTTAAGATTAGACAGTCATAATTAGAGTATGAATTGACTAGAAAAATCAAAAGCAACTTTATAATGTAATTTTGCTCTTTTGATTAGTTAATGTGCATTATTTTTAGAAGAGTGGTGACTAATGGTAGACAAAAATCAGTGAGATTTTAAGTCGTATTAGACTGACACATCCATATTAGTCTCACTGTCTTTTATTATGTGTGACATTTATGACATGTGCATCCTAACTTTGCTTTGATTTTATATTCAAGATCACATTTTTATCACATGGATTTTAATGAAAATGATTAAGCATTCTTTGTTGTTTATGAGCTACATTAGCTAAATAGCTACCCATTTATATGAAATTTCCTTTGTTAACCCCCTTTGAGCTTTATTGGCCTTTCCTTTTTTATAAACCATATTACATGCTTTTAAACCTAACCAAATGTCCTACCTAAGTCTTAATGCTAGTAGATCATTTGTTAATTGTTGATGATTGTGGATATATAAAAGTATAAGTGTAAGGGTGTACATATGTATGGGATGGTTATTTTTGTTGGGATGCTATTTTATATCTTGTCAATGGAATTCCCATATTGAATGGGTGGTTTGAATATATTGCATATAAAGCAGTTGTTGTTTTAGATGGAACATTTTTTGTGTTATGTTCATGTGATATGGTGTGAGAGCTGAATTGAGTTATGAAATATAATTGTTGCATTCATCATAGCTGACGGTACCTAGTTTTGAATGAATGTTAACTTGTGCACTTGAATCTCATTGAGTATTACTTTTTCTTCACTAGCTTGATGGCTTTTATGCTACATTACCCAAAATACATCTTGCTTTGACCTTGCCAACATTACAACCCTAGAAAAGTCCCTTGATTCGTGATTATGCATGTGACTTTTAGTGGTAGAGAAATGTAATGATATGCAAAGTTGTAGATTCTTATAATCTCGAATTGTTTTTGAGTGTACCTATAGACATATCTTGTTTAAACACATTTTATCTGAGTTTACCTCTAGATTGCTCAGTTTCTAAGGGTGATGAATATTGATTGATGATGAGTAAAACCTTTGAATATTGAGTCCTTGCTATAGTTTTTAAAAGTCATTCATCTTTACTTATGATTATGTATTCTTAGGAAATATGGAAAATGAATAACAGTTTTAGTTTGTTATTTTAATTTTGACGATTTACTCGAGGATGATCAAAAGCTAAGTGTGGGAGAACCTGATATGTGCTTAAATGTGACTCATTTAATCTACTACATTTAGTGATTAATGCCTTAAAAATGCTTAGGATACTCACTTTAGCTCATATTTGATTTTAGGTACATCTCGGAAGTAATGTACATTAAGTCATCTTCTTAATGTTCATACTGTTGGACCCCAAACTTTTCTTGGAAGTTAGAACTATTAAATGATAAATTGTTAGTGATTAGTTA
>JANITX010180764.1:0-11713 GCA_027564395.1 Erythroxylum ulei
GCAACTAGTTTGTGTTTTTATTCAATCAATTGCTAGATTAAAAAGGTTGACGTTCAATTCTTTTAATCAAAAGTAGCAACTAGGATTTTTGTCTACTACGTTAGGGATATGATTCTAGAAAAAATAATTGTCTAGGTTAAATACACATTGTATATATGTTGTCTAATTCGTTGATTTTCTTGATTCGTAAAGCTATTAATTAATTAAATCTAAGATCATATCCAGGCTATTAATTAACAAGGGTTAATTTAAATACATGTTTTGGTTAGCTAAACATAAGAGAAAATAGGTAAAGAAATTTACCACGACGAATGCCAAACTCATAAATTGGTTATTTTTAGTATCGATGATCAATGCAAGTTCAATAACGAAGGAGATCGGAAACCAAGACTTATTTCTATTGATTGTTAAATTCTCATTATTTTATTTTTAGTTCTTTTCAATTTTAATTTTCAATTAAATTCTGTTTAATTCACAATTACAAACCCCCCCTTTATTGCGTAACTACTAACGTCTGAATTCTTCGTGGGAACGATCCCTACTTTCCATTACTACACTAATTTGTGTTGCAGGTAGTTGGTTTCTTTTTATATTTGGTTGCAGGCGACAGCATTCACCAAATAATAAGGAATTTAATAATAAAATAAAATAAAATTAATTGATAAAATTAATAATAATAAGAATACTTATTAATAATAAGAATAATAATAAGGATATTTTGGTCTTTTTGTAGGTTATTCCTTTGTCATTCCAAGTTTATATTTTTAAACCAAACAATAGAATAGAAATTCTTTATCTATTCCATTCCTTAAACCAAACAAAGTAATACATATTCTATTATATTCCTCATCTTTTCTATTCCTAAGAATAGCTATTCTATTCCTTATCTATTTCATTCCTTAAACCAAACAGGTTATTAGGAGTACCTATTACCTTTTTTAAACCCAAATTTTCTGAGTTCATCCCTCTGCTTGAAAAGCTCAAAGGTAAGATTAATGTATGATACAACTGACATCTCTTCTATGCAATAGATTTCCTTTAATCATCTATGTTCTAAATAGCATGCACTTGCATTTGTCTGCTCATATTATTTTGCCGAAGTGAGTAATGAAAGAGATGAATAGAATCTTAAAAGCATTTCTTTGGTTGAGTAACACCAAGAATGCTAAGAAAGCGAAGGTCAAGTGGAGTGAGGTCATTAAACTAACAAGGGGGCTTGGGCATTATATCTATCTCTATCAAGCAAAAAGTGTTATTATGCCAATGACTCTGGAGACTTTTTACAGACAGGGGACTTTATGGATTAAATGGATGCATGAAGTTCACATAAGAAATGCTACTTTATGGCAGATTTTTACCTTCCACTCAATTCTCTTGGATCTTCAATTATTTATTGCACCTTAGAAGCTTCATTTACTTCTTCATCAAACACAAGATTGGTAATGGGGAAGACACATTGCTTTGGTATGATAATTGGACAAATACTAGTCCATTTATTCAAACATCTAAACTCAATCAGTTGAGAAATAGATTACTTACCACCTCTAAAGTCTTTGATATCATTCTTAATGGTGAATAGCATGGCTGCTTTCAAGGATTTTGTACTTTAGAGACACTTCTTCTTGCTCTCAGGGATTCAAGTAGTGCAGATACCTTCATATGGACCCCAAATCTGCAAGGTATCTTCACCGATGCTTCCTGTCATTCTCTTTTCAACAGTGCCTCTTCTGATGTCGCTTGACATAACCTCCTTTGGAAAAATTCTCTCAACCTAAAAGCTTCCATTATCACAGAGCTCGTGATCAAAATTAGACTGCAGACGAAGGACAATTGGTATAGCCAACATGACTCAATTTGTGAAATGTGTAGAGTGCTTGGTGAAGATAGAAATCATTTATTCTTTAATTGCAACAACTCTAAAGTGGTATGGAGTTGCATTCAACAAATGTTAGGAATAGCTACACAACACTAGATTAGGAACAAACCCTTGACAAGATTATCTCACAAACTAGATAGGGACCACCGAATGTTATTCTTATCAAAACTGCTTTTGTAACCACCATTTATTCCTTGTGGAAAGAAAGGAACAGTAAGTTGTACAAGGGCATTGGTGAGGATAAATACCAAGTTGGTGTCGACCTTAGGTAGGGGCAGGAGCAAGGGCAGGCAGTGCACCTACCCAGGGCCACCTTCAACTCATTTACATCTATTCATTCAAGTGTAGTAAATCATATTTAATAGTTGTCAGTTAGAGAAAATTTGTTGTTAACTTTCATCTAATAACGGAAGCTAAAATTGAAGGTTAACATTAACTTTCAATCTTGGAAGCTAAGGAAGCTATATTATCATTGGTAATAAAGCAGCTTAATTCCAAGGTTGAAAGTTAATATAGTTGCTTCCAAGATCGATTAACTTGTTATATTTGTAAATACCTTTGAAGTATTTAGGTATATTTCTTACACTCTAACTTGTTATATTTGTAAATACCTTTGAAGTATTTAGATGTATTTCTTACACTCTAATTTTTTTTATTTTCATCAACATATAAATTTAAGATACTTCAATGCAAAAATTGGCAGCCAAAAAAATTCACGGTTCTGTCTTTTGAGTTTGGAGTAATAATTTAAAATTAAAGTTTCTAAAATTTTAATGTATTTTTAGCTTATTAAATATTTGAATATATTATAATTAATTTGTAATTTATCATTAACGTGGACATTATATTAGAATTTTAAATCAGAACATTAATATTAAATGATATTGTATTTATTTGTGTTTCTCCTTTTTTATTTTTAGATTACTTATTATTTATAAAAATGTAATCAAATGTTAATAAATAATTTAATTTTTGTAATTGTAATTTTCATTATACTAGGCTACAAGTAATGTAATAATTGTTGGATTTGTGTTCTTATGGAGGTTTATGTAAGTTTAGTGATAATATGATTAAAACAAATAATTTAAGTTACTCAATTCAAAGACTACATAAATGGTTTTCTTTATTATAAGAATTCGTATGATTCTATTAAATATGTCGTGATAATTAAATAATAATAAAAATTATTTGATAATTAAATAATACCGTAAATAGTTGGATGTGTTTGGTTGGTTGTTTATACATAGGTTGATAGCGTTAGATTACTTCATTACCATTATGTCAATTCCTATAAAAAGAATTTTTTAATTAAAAAATAACTAACGTTAATTAAATTAAAAATTACTAAAAATATTTGATTTAATAATTAAACTGTTATCTAGTTGCTTGATAAAATAATATTCAATCATTTTCACAGTTTACAAAATAGGGTAATATTTGACTTGGCAAATTTGGAACAGTTAATAGCTTAGAACATAATTTACTATAACTTCTTGTATTTTTAGAAATTAATGTTTCTCTATCATTAAAATTTGCTTTTTGTTTTTTATTTTTAATATAGGATATTAAATTTTAATATTTATCTTTTTCTCTGTTAGAGATATAATACCATTGATATATCTTTGTGATATATTGTCAAGCTATTAGTGTTTTATTGTGCCTGGATACTCCTTCCAATTCCATGCAGGTGCTTTTGATTTTTGGTTTATACTATGTTGCTTTAAAAGCATTTGTTTGAAAGTGAAAAAAAGAAGAAAAAAAAGTAGAAATGCAAAGAGAACTTGTTTTTAATGATTTTGCATCTACAAATACACTGAGAAATTGCTTTTCATAAATTATGATTATTTGTGTATTTGTTAGTGCAATTCTCTTAGTGTTTTGCAGTCTAATATTACTGTTTAATTGTTGTTATAGCTATTTTATTGTTATTGTTATTATTTTTAGTGATTTTATTGTTATTAAGATTTGCAAGATAATATTAGTTGATGTTATGATTATTTAATATTTTATTGAGTATATAAACTTATAAATTGAGTCACTTATATATGGATATTAAATTTAATAATAAAAATATGCTTTTAATGTTTACATGTTTGCATATTGTAGATTTATTAGGACTTTTTTTTTTTTACTTCGCCCAGAGCCTATAAAATGTTAACCGGATAAGAGCTGTAATTATTGTCGAAAGAATGGAACATCTCTTCACCCCAATATCAAAAGCAAATGACATCTTTGAACTGAAATCTCAATTCCTTTACGGTTTCTTCCTATTTACTGTGAAAGCCAAGTGGTCTGTTAGCACATGTAATGAATGTGGTTTTCAAAGGGAATGCCTGCCAATGCCAAGTCGATATGTGAAATCAAGTGTTTAAGGTTTCTTTGAGTACAATCTAAGCTTTAATGGGTTATGTACTAATCACATGTAATGCATTCGTAATGATTTGTCTGTATTCTTATCTTGCAAGAAGCAAAATCATCATCAAGGACTATATGTCACTGATACTCGATCAAGTTCTTTTCTTTTTGTTTCCTAAGGAACCCAAGAACAATTTTTCATGAAATATATTAAGGTAATTCTAAAAATAGGCACTATTTAGTTATTTATATTTTAAAATAAATTATTTAACAAAGTAATTAATTAAGGATGAATTAATTTATTTAATCAATAATAAAATTTATTTTGATTAGATAGTACTCACATTTTTTAATACGAAATTAAAGACATCAAAATCGATCTATTCCAACTGATAATTTCATATTAAGATTTATATCAAATTCGAGTTAAAAATTTTAATTTTAAAAAATTCTAGTTTAGATTTCATAATTTAATTCGATCTATAATTGATTAAAATAATATCATTTTATTAAATTAATAAAATAACATTTTGTATAAACAATCGAGACAAAATTGAATCGAGAAGTTGCGAATTTGTTCTGACTTTAATCAAACTTTAAATTATATCAACACAATATGATCTATTGTCAATGAAGATGACTAAGTGAGCAACAACTAACAAGTAAATCTAATCCAATTAAGAATCTTGTAAAGTCTAGGATTCAGAAAAATTCCAAATAACAAGACCTGAAGTCACTGAAGGAAATCTAATCACAGAAAATAATTAAAATAAGTAAAGAGTTCATATGACTCTCATGGATGTGATGGGTAGTATTTGTACTATGAAGGGGGACAGAGTAGGCAGAACAGGTCAGAGACATCACATGAAAAGCTACAAAACAAACATGCTACGTTCTTCCGTGATTGTCTTTCAAAATTTTGAAAGTTTAATAGGTTCATGTAAAGATTTAGTACTCTTGTCTTGTCCTCTGTTTCTCTCTAGGGTGAGGGTAAGACATAAATGCCATCCAAGTGGTCCAACTGGGATATTTCCACATCTTTGTATTATGTGCCTTGGAGCTCAATTATGGTAGTTTAGCACATTTAAGGTATTTGATTTATACCCTTTTACGTTTTACCTCTTAAACGTGAACTATAACTTCTTGAATTGATGGAGCTGGACTGTCATTATTTCCTTAGAAAGCTTTAAACTTTGCATGAGAGACAGGGGCCACCAAGTTAACGGTGAAAGGTGACACCGAGAAACAAATAGAGTCGGAGGATATAAGTACCGAGCAGTGGCACTTGGGCTTTCGAGAAATTAGCATTTAAGTTTCTGCAGCAGCACATAGCAAAGATTCTTCCTTTTACTTTCCTTTCCTTCTACTGGAAAAGGAAATAGGCCTACTTGTTAGATTTTGGTCGATAGATTTTCATAATCTGAACCAATAGTTGGTTAGAAGTGGTCTTCTGCTCGTCTTGGAGTTCTCTCTTTGTGCTGGGATTTAAACTCATCAATGGCAGCTTCTGCCCAGGAAGACAAAAGATTGAGGTGAGTTCGAGTTGATCTTTGTCTTTCAATTTCTCATTTCTGTTCATTTTTTCTCTGTAGATGATGTGGGTTGTGTGCTTGTGTCTCAGTGAGTGTAAGAAATTGGAAGGAGAGGATGGTTTTAACACTGTAGAGTGCTTAAGAGCAAGGTTACTTGCAGAGAGACAAGCTTCAAGGGTTGCCAAAGAAAATGCTGAGATGATGGGCAATAAGGTATGATAGTATCAAGTTTTGGTTGTTAATGGATATTCAGAGTTTACAAGTTCAAAGTTTTTTAATTCCATTCCCATCCATCTTTGTCTTTTTGATGGGCACAGTTAGTAGAGCTAGAGAACAAACTCAGAGAAGAGACCAAACTGATGAAAAAGGCTGGAAAGAAGCTTAAATGCCTGAACAAGAAGCTTCAGTCCTTGAAAATTTCACCTGCATTACAAGGATCAGATCGGTCAAGTTCATCAGAGAACTGCGGATCTTCTTGCACATTCTCTTCAAGTTCTTCAGATTCCAAAGATCCTCACGACTCTGAATCCAGGGCCCAAAACAAAATCCGAGAAGCCTCACGAAATTCCAAGGACGACATCTCAGAAATCAGTATCTCATCAAATCAAAGCCATTGCAGTGCTCCTGTTGAAGAAATTTCAATCTTTGGGGATCGCCCAGATATAAGTTTCAGTACTACCCTCAAAGATTCGTCTCTGTACTGTAGCTGCGAATCCACGTCAAGGTCTCAAGATTTAGACGCTGGTGATAAGAGGTAGTTAATGCACTTTCAAAATGCTTTGCAGTCAACCATTTATGTTAGCACCAACTTTACGTTCATAACCAGTCTAAAACTTCTCTTCAAAAAAAAAAAACCAGTCTAAAACACTAGAGATCAAAAGGCACTCGATTCATGTCAAAATTCTTTTCCATGAATCATTTATGCTTAAACCAACTTCACATTGCATCACTAGTTCTTGTTTAAGCTAATTATAGCTAAATTCCATATTTCAGTCCTTCAAAGTTCAAAGCTTTATTGGAGACCACTAGTCCGAGAACTGAGAGCGAAAATGAGGAGTATGTGGATAATTCATGGGCATTAGTTCCTGTGAGCACGCCGTTGACAGAACCCACCAAGAGCAGTGAATTGAAGATCATTAATAAAGCTGTAGTTGAAGCTCTTGATGCTCTAAGGCGTGCCAGAGAAAAGATAGAAAGCTCAATGCAGAGAGGACACATGATAAGAGCTGGGCCAGCTTGAAACTTATTGTCAGTTAAAGCTAAACCAGAAAGCTATATTAGGACGGTTCATGTTCTTTGTTAACACCAAGCACGGTGATAAAGGTAGAGTTTTTGGAACAAAACTTGAGTGGTCATCAAGCAGCTAAGTCCAAAGTTCAAAGGGTAATAAGAATGGTGTGACGGTGAACATCAAAAAGAGCAAGTGAAGTGTGAGATCTGATGTCCAAGTAAATTCTTTTACTTGGGACACAACTTTTTGTGGCTTTATATCTGCCTTCTCTTCTTTATGATTGTCTGGTCCAATTTTGGATGTGGTTAGTTGAAGCCTGTGAGTGGCATTTGCTTGTCACAATTAAAGCTATCATGGCAAAGCATCACCTACAAGAACAAAGTTGATGAGGAAGAGAAAGGAAAAATCAATGAAATAAGAATATTTAAATTAAAATATTTCACTTATGAGTAAGGTCAGGTTTGATTTTTATAAGAACTATTTTGAAATTTCTTTTTAAATTTTGAAATAAAATTTTATAATTATGCCTTTTAACTTAGCCTCGATTTAAATATTAAAAAGAAGGTTTTGAGTTGACATCTATGTTAAAGGGTTTAGCTCACTCTCTTTGGCAGTTGAGAGCTAACAATGAAATTGTTTAGAAGCTGCTTAGCATTTCAGTGTTGCAGTATGATCTCATTAATGAGACTTTTAAAATTTTCATATTTATCATTTTCTGTAAATAAGACTTCCATTTCATTAATAATAGCATTTATTGCAATCTTACATATATATGCATGAGAATATTCAAACATTTAGTGGGCCTAAAACTTTGGACATTGTCAACAATACTACATTTTAGAGATTGCATTTGTTTTGTGCAGGGATGAAAATAGGTCGAGCTCATCTATGGGCTAGTTGGCCCGTGGCTAAGCCCAATTGGGGTTTGCTCGGATCCAACCATGCGGGCTGGCCTAAGCCATTATTTTTTTTTTAAATCGAACCTTAGGTCGGGCCAGGCCTAGACAGCTTTGGTTTCAGCTCAATCCATGGCCTGTGGCCCGACATATGGGCCGGTCAACTAAAGCTAGGCCCCGTTGACTTTGGGTTAGGTTAGATTGTCATC
Organism: Erythroxylum ulei; assembly: GCA_027564395.1. NCBI lineage: Eukaryota > Viridiplantae > Streptophyta > Magnoliopsida > Malpighiales > Erythroxylaceae > Erythroxylum > Erythroxylum ulei. The sequence continues at coordinate 8,100 of JANITX010180764.1, forward strand.
CATAGTTTTGTGTGAGAGATGATAAGTATAAATTGGGTTGAACTTTTATTTAAATTAAATAAATAATTTTTTGAAATACTTTCTTATTTGTTATTTTATTTAAATGCGTAAAATAAATAAACAATTCATTTAAAATATATAATTCGTATTACAAAAATTTTTAGTCTATGCACCCCAAGGCTTGTTTGTTTTCATTTATTTTTATTTTTTGTTTTTGTTTTCAAATTTAGAAAAAAAACTTGTTTATTTGAGTTTTTGTTTTCTATTTTTAGTTTTCGTTTATTTTAGTTTTCAAAATTTATGAAAACTACAAAAGTAGTTTTTCTTTTTTCTATTTTTTATAATCCTATTTATTATCAACTAATTATACATTATTTAATATATCAATTATTAATAACAATTATGGATAATTTAATTAAATATTACATTTAATTAATTAAAATTATAAATTATTTAATTTTTAATTAAATAAAATAAATTTAATTCAATAATTACTAATGAATATAAGTAAATTTAAAATATCTTCAAAAGACATAATTTTCAAATAAAATTTCCATTTAATTATTAAAATATATTAAACATAAATATTAATTCATAAATAAATTTTAATTTAAAATTATTTATTTTAATAAAATAAAATATTTTTATTGATAACTTATTATAAGAGATTAATATAAATTCAATTAATTAAAATAATTTACTTTTAAGTTTTATTTAATATATAATTAAGTAATAAAAATATAACTATATTAATATTAACAATTAAATAGATTTTTTACTTAAAAGAAAAATGTCAATTAAAAAATAAAATAAAAACTAAACATATAACAAAAAACCAGAAATGAAAATAATGTAATTATCATAAATGAAGACATAATTTTCAAAGCTCGACAGCAAAATGAAACAATCGACAGCTGACTCCTATTAATGGACCGTAGGTTAATCCACACTAAGATTCATCAATTCTTCTGTTCCGTTTTCGTATACCACTCTATACCTACTCTTATCCATCCATTCATTAAATATTAATAAATAAATAGATAAAGATGAGAATAAAGTAGCACACGAAGATAAGAACAGTCTGTGTCCTAAAGTTTGACATTAACCTGGAAAGTTTAACCCAGTTACTTAACCAGTCATTTGATTAAAACTTTTGTTTTACACTGCAACTACTTCAGGTTCAGGGTGACGTATCCCAAACTAAAAAGCTTGTTGGAAACTACATAAGTGTGTCAGTTTCTCCGACATTAATAAGCATCTTGGTCTGAGCCTTGGAGTTTGGGATGATTCCTGTTAATCACATGCTCTAGTATTGCCTGCAGATTCTGAATTCTGTACAGTTCTTCGGGTTATATATATCAATGTTTTAAAAATTGGATCGGTGATTAAATCGAAGAAACAACTAATTCAAGAGTTAATGGTTCAATCGAAATTTAATCATAGTTAAACTGGTGATTAATAAATATATAAATTTTTATTATATATATAAGATAATTTTTAAACATATTATTTAATTATTTATTTATCTAATTCTAAACCTAAATGTTTAAACTTCAAAATATACATTTAAAAAAAAATCGCCAAACATAACACAAAATAAGATAACAAATCTCACTAGTCATATTTCATCAAAAAGATTAAAAAAAGATCACTAATTATAATATTTATTCAAGTTGAAATCATCAAAATCAAGGCATTTTAAATAGATCGGCCAGTTCTTTCTTTCACCGGTTCAATGGTTTTTACCGGTCTAACCGTAAAATGAACGGGTCAATTACTCACAAAAAATACATACTAAATCGGACCGTTTCATACCCCGATTCACCGATTTTTCGGTCCGATTTTTAAAACACTGATATACACCACGAAAAGCAGGCGAGACGTATTATATTCCGCTCTGATCCGGCCCGAAACCAAAGTTGGAAAATTATGTAAATATTATGAAAAAGTTATGTGAGATTTATTTGTTAATATGGGTATTCGCTGATGTTTTAAAATCATATAAGAAGTTATAATAATATTTTAAAAATTATATCAGAAGTTAAATTAATAAAATAAAAGGATTAATATTTAAAAAATTCAACTGGTACTAAATTATCATAAAATTAGTTGAAGATTGAATAAAATTAAAATTTTAAAATATAAGTAAAAGATGTTATTCTTATTTATCCAAGAATTTAAAGTTTAATTAAAATTCTTAAGTAAAAATTAATTAATTTTGTATTTGTAAGAATTTATTACTTTACAAAATTTAAATATTTAATTAATAAACTGTTCAATTTTTAAAAACCAGAGTTATTAAAGTAAATCAAACAGAAAAGTAAAAAACTGAATTGAAAAGTTAAAAAGTTTAATATTTTTATGATTGAACTGGTCAAACTGGTTGAATATTTTAATCATCGGTTGATGCCATATACGATAAATAATTAAAAAATTATTTTATAAAATAGAAATTTTAAATGATCATTGATGACTACTGCCATATAATTAGTCATAAAAATTATATATCTTCAATAAGATCTTATGTAATTTATGTGAATAATAAAATAATATTTAAATAAAAATATGATTATTGATCTTAAATTTCATAATTATATTTTTAATACTTATTAATTAGAGAAAGTAGTTTATACTTTTTTTCTCCTAACTTAAGTTAGGTAAATATAAGTTTTAATAAATCACTTATATATAGGGTTTTAATACATGTAGCAATAATAATAACACTCAGTCAGAATCCCACTAAAATATAAAATTTGAAAAGGTTTAATAGTAAACAACCTTACTCTTACTTAGCAGAAAACTGCTTCTGATAAATTTATATGCAATTTCAATATATATATATAACAACAATAATATTTAATAAGAGTCTCACTGAAATATAAAATCTGAGGAGATTTAATAATACACAACCTTACAGTTACCAAATAGAGAGACTATTTTCAAAAATCTAATTGAAGTCATATCACGAAAAGGCTAAATTTTACAAAAATGGACCTAAATTTTATACAATAATCATCACTCACGTTCTAAAAAAAATCAAATATAATTAAGAATTAAATATAGTTAAGTTTGTGTTTGACATAATTGTAGAAGAAAAAAATTAAATATAGTTCAGTTAGAAATTTTCTAAACAGGCTGAACAGATAGATAACAAAAAGTTGACAGTTTCATGCAAGTTCATTGACCCATTACGTATCAACCACTTTTTAGTTTTGACTAAACCTGAAAGCTTGTCCTTGTTAGGAAATGAAACTATTTTCACACAACTAGAAAGTCAATAGAATAAACACGCACAACACAAAATTTGATAATAGAATTCGGCTAAATTATGCCTACGTCTCCGAAGTTACTGCAAATTATTTTTATTAGGGAGAAAAACAACACTTACAAGTGTTTACACTCGACACTCAACTAATTAGTGTTTTAACACACTCTCAAATCCTTACTCCAATACACCCCAAAAAATTACTCACAAAAATTTATTACTCTTACTAAGAGTAAATATTTTTGTTTTTAGTTTTGGATAGATTAAATGGGAGGGGGAGGGGTTTATTTATACATGTTAAGCCTCCCCCTCCCTTGCTTACTTTCAATATGGGAAAATTCTAACAATC